>JAJIBD010024222.1:0-237693 GCA_021461705.1 Cryptotis parvus
GCCAACCCCATCAAAAAATGGGGAGAAGAAATGAACAGAAGCTTCCAAAAAGAAGAAATTCGAATGGCCAAAAGGCATATGAAAAGTGCTCTTCATCTTTAATCATCAGCAGATGCAAATCAAAACAACAATGAGGTACCATCTCACCCACAGAGACTGGCAGCACATCCAAAACAGCAAGAACAACCGGTGCTGGCGTGGATGTGGGGAAAAAGGGACTCTCATCCACTGCTGGTGGGAGTGCCGACTGGTCCAGCCCTTTTGGAAAACAATATGGGCATTCCTCCGAAAGCTAGATATTGAGCTCCCATTTGATCCAGCAATAGCACTCCTGGGAATATACCCTAGAGACCGAAAAACACATAGCAGAAACACTATCTGTACTTCTTTATTCATCTCTGAGCTATTCACTATAGCTAGAATCTGGAAACAACCTAAATGCCCGAGAACAGAGGACTGGCTAAAGAAACTGTGGTTCATCTACACTATGGAATACTATGCGGCTGTCAGAAAGGATGAAATTATGAAATTTACCTGCAAATGGATGGACATGGAGTCTATCATGCTGAGTGAAATTAGTCAGAAGGAAAAGGACAGATATAGAATAACTGCATTCATTAATAGGATATAAATAGATACCAGTGTTTTAATAAATATGGGAAATGGTAATGGCAGATTAAAACTCACCACTGAATATACACAAAGAGACTTAAGTGATAAACTCTAAATATCTGCAGGGCTAGCCACAATGTGAAAAATAAGAGGGAGAGAGATGCAGAGACAGAGAGAGAGATAGAGAGAGAAAAGAGAGGAAACTGGGGTACCTGCTATTAAGGCAGCCTGGGGGGGGGACGGGAGGGGGGGTACATTGGTGGTGGAAATGGGGCACTGGTGGAGGGATGGGTGCTGGAATACTGTATTACCAAGAACCAATTATGAACACCTTTGTAATTGCATGTTTCACGGTGGTATAACAAAAAAATAATAATAATAATTAAAAAATTTAAAAAAAAACAGATGTTTCTGCACGTGGCCAGCAGCTAGATCTCTGGGAAGCACATTTAAGCATTGCAGTGACCCCCCAGGAGCAGAATCAGGATGGGATGGAGCCCACAATGAAAGATGCAAACCCTAAACACAATTTGCACAAGCAAGCACTGCAGCTAAAGCCTGCACCTCCCAGTGAGCAAGAAGGCCCAGGGTGCAGGCACCCCATGGGATATTATGCCCCCAGTTATCAATATAACAACAAAGAAGGGGAGAAGAGGGGAAGAAAGAGAGAAGGAGGGGAGGGAGGGGAGGAAAGGGAAGGGGAGAGGAGAGGAATGAAGGGAGGAAAGGGAAGGGGAGGAGAGAGGAGAGGAGGAGAGAGGAGGAGGAAGGGGAGGGAGGGGATATAAGGGAGTGGAGGGAAGGGGAGAGGAGGGGAGGGAGAAATCTTTTCCTCTCCAGAAGGCACAACCAAGAGAGAAGGGAAGGGGAGGGGGGGGGAGGAAAGGGAAGGGGAGAGAAGAGGAATGGAGGGAGGGAAAGAGAAGGGGAGGGGAGAGGAGAGAGAGGGAGGGGAAGGGAGGAGAGGGAAAAGGAGGGAGAAGAGGAAGGGGAGGAGAGGGAAGGGGGAGGAGAGGGAAGGGGGAGGAGAGGGAAGGGGAGGAGAGGGAAGGGGAGCATGCCTGCTGCCTGAAAAGAGGGTGATTCTGTGCAAAGGAGTCAGCTATTTAGGATGGCAGCTGGAGCAACTCCATTCGTGTCTGAGCATCTTTCTGTTGGGAAACTCCAGCTCCAAAGGACATCGGACTTGCACCTGGAGCACAGGACTTCAGGGGACTCAGTGGCCTCTTTTTTCTTCACCATTTACATAGAGCAAATGCACAGTCCCCTTGCAGAGTCTACAGGAACTCTTCACCATGAAGGGAAAGTCAGGCCAGGTCAGGGACCAGAGACAGAAAACTGCATCTTCATGACCACAGTTGTTGCTCTTGAGGGGCTTGTGGTTTCTGGTTGGTGACTCTGTTGCCCACAACAGAGTGGTGAGCAAGGAGCCTCTGGAGTTCTGAGCCCCAGCAGCCATGCCATCCCACGTGGGCCCTGATCAGACCTGAGGGAAAGACTTGTAGCAACTGAGTCTCTCAGACTTGGTTCTGATCATAGGTAATGGCTGTGTGACCCTACAGAGGTGACTGACCCTTTTTGAACTTCAGTCTCTTTTATGCTTATTTCCCTTATTTGTTTGTTAGTTGTTGGGCCACACCCAGCAATGTTCAAAACAGAGCTTTTCATCCTGGCTCTGCACTCAGGAATCACTCCTGGTGGTGGTGCTCGGGAGACCATATGGGATGTGGGGAATCTAACCTGGTTAGCTGCACGCAAGGCAAGCCCTACCTGCTGTGCTCTCTCCAGCCTCTGAAGTTCATTGCAGATAAACTGTCTGGCCTTATACTGCTCCTATTCTTGTTGGACTCCTTTTCCAGTTTTAGTGAGTCATAACGAGCACACGGTTCTGTTAGGATAAATAAGTGCAAATGTACCACAAAACAGTTTGATACCCTCCACTGCAAAATGACCTACAGTTAGTGAGCATCTATGGCCTCATAGTCACCAAGAAAATGTTTCTCCAGTTCTTGGTTATGGGTTTCTATGAAGCAAGCACAGGTGTCATTCTAATGAAGAAGCTGGGACAAGTGTTTTCTAAAGAGCAGGGTTACATTTTGGAGTTCCCTTGTGGGAGGGCAGGGTTAGAAGACAGCCCAAAGGACCCTCCTCAAAGTGCTTTCTTGCACTGACCCCAGCTCTTGCCTCTCCTAGACATTCTTCCCAGAGTCTGGGCGCCGCCTTGGGGTCCCTGTCTTCAATTCCAGCCCTTAATATTGCTGTCCTGATGCAAACACTTTCTTCTTTGTCCCAAGAGAGCCGATGTTCCTCCATAGAAAAGCAGAGTCCTAGAGGTCCGCAGCTCATAGCCACCCCAGGAGCCACAGGGCCTTGAACATGAGTTCCAGGGCTTGTGTGAGCACCACATGTGCCACATCCAGCTTCGTCCTCCTTGTGCTCTTGGGCCTTTTACCAATGAGGAAGCACAGGCAGACCACAATAGGGAAATGAAGGTGACTTCCTGGAGAACATGGCTTAGGAGCGCCAACTTAAAAGAAGTCAGGGAAGGTGGGCCATAACCACGGGGTCCCATGTACCCTGGGCCCTTAGTAGCCTAGTCGAACTGAACTGCATGCAGTTATTTCTATTATTTGAAGGGCAGACAAACCAGGTAGAGCTCAAGGGCTACTCCCAGCATGGTGCGCGGGAGGACCATGTGCTGCAAAGGATCCCGTATGCAAAGCATGTGCCCAAGCCCTTTGAGCTGTCTGCTGGGTCGCATAAGGTGAGTTTTAAAACTCAAGATCCCGGGTGGTCAAGCAGACCTGGGAGAAGCAACAGTTCTAACAATCTCTGTGCACTGTGCACCTGCGGAGTGAGTGCAAGCTAAACACAGTCTCTGCCCGCACAGCTCAACTTCCACTACAGAAAACATCCTTCAGCAAGGAACAGGCTGTCCTCCTAACCCACTGAAACAAAGCTGCTGGTTCCTGCTGTGCCCTGTCCTCAGGCCCCCTGAGCGAGCAGGGCTGTGGTTGCCTACAGGAGAGGGAGAAGCGCCTGCGTTGCTGCCTGGTGGGCACGTTCCAAGAAGGGCCAGGCCAGTGCAGGCAAGCAAGGAGGGAAGGACGTAGGCAGGGGGCCCCACTTCCACCTGGTGAAAGAGCTGGTGGGGTGGTGATCCTGCAGAAAGAGGAACGGACGGACAGAAGAGAGACTTCAGACTCTGTGAAATTGCAGCAAGAGCCCAGTGAGTGTAGCAGTGGGGCTAGGTGGTGTGGCGGGGAGAGGGCCGCAGTCACAGGACAGGTGGTGACGGAGCCAGACCGCTTCATGGCCTACCCACTAAACACGGAGTTTGGCTCAGGATGAGGCCAGCCTGGAGCTGCACAGTGGAGAGCTGCAGGGCTGAAGTTGTGAAAGAAGATGGATGCAGAGGGAGGTGTGAGGCAAAGGGTGGGAAGGAGGCTCCGTCTGGGACCTGCCTTCATCAGCACCAAACGTCTGGATCCTGATAACTCCTAGAATGCCCAAATGTAGTTTTGCCAGTCGTCAGTGTAGATGAATCCTAAAGTCTCAGGGGGTTAAGGCTTCCCAGTTCACTTCCTGCTCACAGTCCTCACTCAGAAAATGGGAAAGGAAGGGGGTGGGGGTTCCCTGGGAGGACTCACCTCTGCCACATGACCCCACACTGTACCTAAGTCAAAGGGGGGTGGAAAAGTGGACTGTGTGCAGGAAACTGGTTTATGAGCAAGCCAGTGGTGCTCACTTCAGAAGCATAGAACCCTAGAGTTGTTGGCTCACCGAGTTCTTGAAAGCGAATTCAGAAAACCTTAGAGCTATGAAACCAATCTCAAGTTCTATCATCAGAGAATTTTGAAATGATTCATCATAGACTAAGCTGAGCTGCTGTATTTGCCCCCTCCGCCATGGGCTTGCGAGGGGCTGGAGGAAGGGGTCCACAATTCCCCCCTCCTCGCATGCAGCTCACCATCATACCAGCCACACTAGCAGTGCCGGGCGGAAACGGCGCAAGGCCCAGACTCTATACTGTGCAGTTTCAATGTTTTCCTTCAGGAGCTGGGGCAACAGTGCAAGCCATAAGGCACTTGCTTTGCTTGTGGCAGGTCCTGGCTTGATCCCCAGGATTACCTATAATCCCCCAAGCACTGCCAGGAGTCAGTCCTGAATACAGAGCCAGGAATAGCCCCTAAAAACCATTGGCCTAACACCCCACAAATAAAAGTTTATCTCGTTCACTCCTTACAGCAATCCTATTCCTATCCCCAATGAACAGATAAGAAAACTGAGGCAGAGAGGCTAAGGAATTAACCTGAGGTCAGACTGCCGGTAAGTGCTCAATAAATATTGGTTGACAAGTACATGCTGGAGTGATGTGCATTGCTCCTCAGAGCTGACTGCTTGCCTTTCTCTCTCTCTCTCTCTCTCTCTCTCTCTCAGTAGCAAAGGAAGAAGACAGTTAGTTGTCAGGGCATAATTGAAATATAAAAGAGACCGAAAGATGGAGAACAACTCACTTTGTCGTTTGCTTCCTAAACTTCCCAAAAGAATCTCTCATCACAATGGGAACAGTGGCAGGGCCTCATTAATTTCTGGGAACGGGGTGGGGAAGTTTGAAGTCAGTTTGAAGCAGGAGCTGTGGAAGGGCGTGGCCTTGTTGTTCAGTCTAATTAACAATAAACCGGATGCCCTGACACAATCCGTGTCTACATCTGTACCACACTGACAGTCTAAAAATGCCAGCCTCCTCCTTGCATGTCAGCTAAATGTCACTGGCAACATTTGATGCAATTCAGAGATGAAAGTAAATCCAATATTATTGCTAACTAAATAACCACAGGCCCAATCAGAAGGCCCCAGGCCCCAGAGGAGGATAGGCAGAGACCAAGCTGATTCCAACTAAAGCCTGGACCCTCGCTCCTACCCAGACCAACCCACCGACAGGAATCCTGCTCATGCTGCTGGGATAGGACCTGCCGTTCCTGAGCCCTCCTGCTCAGGGTTCAAAGGGCTGTTTCCCTCTCCTAGCCTTCCCCTGCCCAGGGAGCAGGACTCAGGATGCCCCGTGGGAGAAGCGACACTCTCAGATGTTGGGCCCCTGAGCTTAGAATGCAACCCACCCCAGCCGTGTCAGCCCCTGATGACCAGCAGCGATGATGTGACAGTTCAGGTCCAGCTGCTTAGATGCAGCCTGTCCAGTTCCCATCAGCACCAAGCATGCCTGTGTTCCTAGCCCAGCCCTTCTGGAACGTGGGGATAAATGGGTCTGAATGCATGAGTGTGTGCATAAATGAGAGTCTACTCTCCCCCACTCTCCCAAGAGTTTAGAAGTTTTTGGAGGCTAAGGAGCAATCCAAGGTGGGCTCACAGACCTGACAGTGACCGCAGGGTCAGGAGACCCGCCCCTATTCCTTCAGCTCCCACCACATGGGACATGGCAAATGGGACAGAAGAAACAGAAAACAGAGGCAGTAGGGGCAGAATCAACCTCCTCAATGAGAGACAGAAGGACATGGCATGACTCCTGCTGTGCCCTGAGCAAACCGGCACAGTGTTCCAGCCATGGGCACGTGCACAGAATCTAGTCACAGGAAACCCACAGACAAACCCCAAAAAGGGAGTGAGTCCACTGAAAAGGAAGAGGAACTTTTAAAATACCACTGTAGGACACGGGAGATGGCTCAGGAGTAGACCACAGGTCTTGCACATGTGAGGCCCTGGGAGCAATCCTGGCTGGGTGTGCCCTCAGGTCCTGACGTGCTTACTGCCAGGCATATCCTCCCCCTCCCCAACTACTAATGTCATCCTCAGGCTAGACAAAGAAATGATGAGGGACATTCTAAGTACAGAGACCGAATAGCGGAACAACACACAGTGTGTGATTGGAGCAGATGACCACACCAACCAACACACGGACGGACACACAGCAGCTCGGACCGATGAAACAGTCCATGTTTCCTTCTGTGACTCCCATAACAGATTGTCACAAAGGCAGGACTTGAAACAACACTTTTTTTTTTTTTTGCTTTTTGGGTCACACCCGGCAATGCTCAGGGGTTTCTCCTGGCTCTGCACTCAGGAATTGCTCCTGGCGGTGCTTGGGGACCATATGGGATGCCGAGGATTGAACCCGTGCCGGCATGAGCCGGCTGCGTGCAAGGCAAATGCCCTACCCTCTGGGCTATCGCTCCGGCCCCAAAACAACACATATTTATTTAGGATGTGGACTCTTGGATACTGTTGTTCTCCTAGCTAGAGTGAATACTTGATTAAAAAGCATTGCATAGACAATGAACTGTCTGATAAGGATAACTATACTGGGCTTAGAAAACATCCTTATTCTTCAAAATATGCAGAGAATATTGAGAGGCAAAAGATCGGGAACTATCCTAATGCTCTCACGCTGTGTACAGATAAGTAGTTGAAAGGGGAGGGAAAGTAAACATGACCACTCACCACTGGGGCTCCTGGTATTGAAGATGGGACACTGTGCCCCCCCATGCAGCTTGCTGCGAATTTGAATGTTCTTCTGAAATGCCTCAACAGGGTCTACAGTATGTACACAGTCAAAGAAATGCCTCTACAGGGTCTGTCTACAATATGCACGTGGTCAAAGACCTAAATGAGGAGCTTCCTATGTCTTGGCTCCATCAGTAATCAAGTAGGTTCAGCCTCGTGTGTGTGTGTGTGTGTGTGTGTGTGTATGTGTGTTGGGGTGGGTTGCATTCTAAACAGTGTGTGTTCCATCCCTACTTTTATGTTCATAGCAGCATTATTCACAATAGCCAGAATCTGGAAGCAACCAGAGTGCCTGAAAATCGATGATTGGATAAAGAAGCTTTGGTACATCTACACAATGGAATACTATGCAGCTGTTAGGAAAAATGAGGTTATAAAATTTGCCTATAAATGGATGGACATGGAGAAGATTATGTTGAGCAAAATTAGCCAGGAGAGAGACAGATACAGAATGACTGCATTTATTTGTACAACACAAATATATATATGTACATATTATGATACCAATATCCAAGGTCAAGTGAAACATATATCAGGAGGGCTTGTCAAAGGTGGAAATTATCACAAACGTGTGGGAGTCAGAGGCTAGGTAAGACAGAAAATGGAACAGTGTGCTAACAATTGTCAAGGGTACTAATGCCAACCTAGAACTGAGCATTAAATAGAGGCAAAAGATACACATGACAACCCTTTAATGTATGTTCTGTAATCCATAGTCTGGAAGGGAAGGAAAAGAGAAAGAGAAAGAAAGGGAAATAAATAAAGAACCTGCCATGGAGGAGGGCTGGGGGAGGGGGAGGGAACCGGGGACGTTGGTGTTGGTGGTGGGAGATGGGCACTGGTGGAGGGATGGGTGCTGGAACACTGTATAACCAAAACCCAAATATGAACTTTTTAATTGTATATCTTTTTTATTGTAAAAATAAAAAAAAACACAGTGTGTGTTCTCAACATGTTAACAACACATTCAGGTGACTCATGACCTTGTCCTCCTCCAACACACATTCTCCATCTCCCTCATCTCTCCACCCACGTCCAATTGCTCATCTCACCTCAAAGTCACACCATGATAATGTCTCCCTTTATCCAGCAATGAAAGTGTTTGGCCACCCAATGGGGTGACCGACTGGGAGTCTCGGAGCTCCACACCTGTCAAGGAAAACTCTGAAAAACCGATCCGTGGGAAAAAAAACAACGGGTTTATTAATAATTCAGGTATACCCGGGCTCTAAGCATGACCTCAAACAGTCAGTGGCTGAGAGCCCTGTGCCTTTTCAATGGGGGGTCTTTTAAAAGAAAGTTCCCGCCGCTACAGAAAAGCCTGTGCATAACCATCCAATAGACTTAAAGCATTACATTAAGGTCTGCTCGCAGGCAGCCAATCACTTTGCAATAAGTCACCATTACATACCAACCGGGCCATACTCAATAATTCTTTCTATATTTGGTGTGGCTAGGCGTACGTCTTGGGATTGCAAGTCAAGTCAGACCAGATAACCAGATAACAGGATGTGGGTGAGGGTCCCAACATCTGCCAGGGTGAGAAACAGGAATTTGTTCTGGGCCCTTGGAAGAAAGGGTTATTTAGGCCCTAAAATGGTAATTTTCCATGAGTAAGCCTGCCCTGGTAGCTGCTCTCTGGGTGCATCCCTGGGACACTACTTTGCCATTTCATTTCATCATCACAGCAGCCATTCAAGTTGGGCACTGTTCTCTTGCAAATGATGACTCAGAGCTCAGAGAGTCTAAGCAACTTAAGTTCACTGTCGGAACCAGACTTTTAAATCACATCCAGTTAATCCAAAACCCACAGAACCAGACTTTAACACTCAGCTAATCCTAAATCTACGTTCTTCCTAGGTACTGCACTGCCCTGCTCCCCACAGTACCTATTCAATCAACATGTATTAACCAGGGAGTAGAGCATATGCCCGGCACATGAGAGACCCCTTAGTTCAAACCCTGGTCTCCCACATAGCACTAACTGTAGCTCCGGTGGCCCCTGAGCACCACCATGGGGAGCAGAGGGGACTGAGCTTCACAGGAAGGAGCCCCAGCAACAGGGGATTAACTCAATTAAAGATATTTCCCTAAACAGACATGCAATGCTGGACTCTAACACACACACACACACACACACACACACACATACCTATGAAGGTGATCAACCCCTGAGGAGCGATTATTGACCAGGCCAGGGATTGAGGTCAGGTCAGACCAGTTTCCATAGTCGGTCCCCTCAGTGCTGAGTCTAGGTCAGAGGCCAGAAGCTGTACATGGAACCATGAGGGGAGGCAGTGGGGAGTGTCAGGCCATGAGGAAACCCTGTTCCTGAGCCCGGCCCTCAGAAGTTGCATCCTCAGGTTTGGTCATATTCCAGCCCCTTATTAAAATACGAGATGATGGGGCCAGAGAGATAGTCCAGTGGGTAGGGCATTTGCCTTGTGCGCAGCCGACCGGGTTCGATCCCAGACATCCCATATGGTCCCCCCGAACACCGCCAGGAGTAATTCCTGAGTGCAGAGCCAGGAATAACCCCTGAGCATAGCCGGATGTGACCAAAAAGAAAAAAGAAAAAAAAATTATATATATGAGATGATGCTCTTTACTTTGTTAGTCAAGTCTTTGCTGCCCTCTAGTGGGACTGAAGGAGCTGACATGGAAGAGGGCGGGAGTCCAGGAGGAGGGAGGCTGGACAAAGGCCATAGGGTTAGGTGAGCTGTTCCCCAGACCTGTAAAGGGAAGGCGCAAGTCTGCTTAACCTGGAGGACACTCAACTCTTTTCCGGTCTTATACAGAGTACTAAAATTAACTCTAAACTGAGACCCCCACAACAGTGACAACAGCGAAATTAAATCACATGCATTTATAATTAAATAAGCTGTTTTAAAAGAAAAGCAGGTGTAGACAATGAAATGCACTATTTTCTAATCATTTGTTCCATTTTACTACTCCATCTGTCTGGCGAATCTTTACAATGAATCCTGTGGAACGGTAGCCTCTGGCCTTGAGTCTGACTCTGCTCAGCCATGCAGAACGCTGACACCACCAAAAGGCCACACACTTCAGAGCCGGACTGTGACAGGATCGTTGCTTTTTTGGTTGTGTAGACCAGGAATCAGCAGTTATCAAGATGCTATTTTTGCAAAAAGATTTTTTTTTAATTTTTTATTATACCACCGTGAGATATACAATTACAAGGATACAAAAACATTTTTATAAGATTGATTTCTGCCTTTTTTTTTATTAATGTAGGGAGAACAACCAAAGGAGAATTCACAGCAGAGTCCATTGGGGATCATAAAGCTTCAAACATTTATAGAATTTGCTGACCTCTGTCTAGACGTAAGAAAATTATGGAGAGATGATAACTGTACAGATTACGGAACTCTGTGGCCATTACATCATAACTTACAGAGTATATTGAGGAAACACTTTCCCACACCAGAAAAACTATTGTGTTCTGTGGCAGAAATTAAAAAGAAAGAAAAGAAGCATTCACATCATTAACAAATAGGAGAAATACCCAAATACATTGTGTTGAAGCTCAAATTTTCAGTTTAATAACTAAAATTTAAATGGGGTTGAGGAAACAGTTTTACAGCACATTAGGCATCAGATTTAATGATACTAAAATTGCATGAAAACAAGCTGGAATGGCACTCCATTTATCAGAATATGGTTGAATTGCAACCACAATTTAGCCACAGAAATGAGGGACGAAAAATCAGAAAAGGCATTCTCTGAGAATGAATTGGCTACATAGAATTTCCAGCAAAGAATATTTCGAAATAGCTGCTGTGCTGAGCTGGGCGCAGCTGCATTTCCCAATAATATCGTGGAGCAGGAATGAATCCCCATCTGCCCCATGGGGAACTGCGCCTGACAACAGATAAAGACTCGAGTATCCAGCAAAGTTCTAAAAGGCACACAAGTTCTGGCAGTACAATCCAAGGCAGGGAAACCCCAAACTTCCCATTCCTGGCCGGACCCTGGTCCATGTGCACAGGCCAGAGAGCAGACCCAGACAGCAGGCAGGTAAGGAGAGAGGGCCGGAGTGATAGTCCAACGGGGAGGTGTTTGCCTTGCATGCAGACCGCCCGGGTTGGATCCCCGGCATCCCATATGGTCCCCTGATCACCTCCAGGAGTAATTCCTGAGTGCAGAGCCAGGAGTAACCCCTGAGCGTTCCCAGGTGTGACCCCCCCAAAAAAAAAGAGAGAGACTAGCCGACAGAGAGAGAAAAAAAGAAGGAAGCTTCTTCCTCTATATCCCTTTAACCCCTGCCCTGCACCCAGAGGGGGCCAGAAATCTGTCACATTCAGGTGCGCATCCCCAAGTGAGCTCACCTGGCCCAGGCCTTTCAAATGCTAATCCGCCCTACCCAAGATCTTACAAGCCTCTCTGCAGGCACTTTGTAGAGATAGGAGTCAGGCACCTGAGATGAACTGTATCTCAGGATTAATACATGGGAAAGGCAGTTATCTATACCATAAATATTCTACAACCAGATATATACTTCTTCAAACTTCCAGGATATCCTTATCTTTACATCAGGGTTGTTCTGGGTGCAGGCCTTTAGAGCTATTGAGAGCCACTCTCGCTTGCCAGGAGGCAAACAGCATTCCTCTCTGATTTACTAAGGGCTATTTTATTTAAAGGAGGATCCAAACACAGCCAGGAGAACTCTGGTAGAATTGTCAGTCCCACCGGGGCATCTGTGGGAGTATGAGAGGAAATACGTATACCAGCTAACATAGAATTCAAGGTAAGAATATTTCGCCACATAGAGAGTCACAGATCCCAACTGTCTTCCCTGCCCTTTATCTACAGTGTGACCTGCAGGCAAGATGCAGAGGCTCTGGGCAGAGAGAGAGGAAGGAAGGAAGGAAGGAAGGAAGGAAGGAAGGAAGGAAGGAAGGAAGGAAGGAAGGAAGGAAGGAAGGAAGGAAGGAAGGAAGGAAAGGAAGGAAGGAAGGAAGGAAGGGAAGGAAGGAAGGAAGGAAGGAAGGAAGGAAGGAAGGAAGGAAGGAAGGAAGGAAGGAAGGGAAGGAAGGAAGGAAGGAAAGGAAGGAAGGAAGGAAGGAAGGAAGGAAGGAAGGAAGGAAGGAAGGAAGGAAGGAAGGAAGGAAGGAAGGAAGGAAGGAAGGAAGGAAGGAAGGAAGGAAGGAAGGAAGGAAGGAAGGAAGGAAGAAGGAAGGGAAGGAAGGAAGGAAGGAAGGAAGGAAGGAAGGAAGGAAGGAAGGAAGGAAGGAAGGAAGGAAAGGAAGGAAGGAAGGAAGGAAGGAAGGAAGGAAGGAAGGAAGGAAGGAAGGAAGGAAGGAAGGAAGGAAGGAAGGAAGGAAGGAAGGAAGGAAGGAAGAGGAAGGAAGGAAGGAAGGAAGGAAGGAAGGAAGGAAGGAAGGAAGGAAGGAAGGAAGGAAGGAAGGAAGGAAGGAAGGAAGGAAGGAAGGAAGGAAGGAAGGAAGGAAGGAAGGAAGGAAGGAAGGAAGGAAGGAAGGAAGGAAGGAAGGAAGGAAAGAGGAAAGAAAGGCATGTCCTCCAACAATATCATATGTTGGAGAAAAAAGAGATAGTATAGGTGTTCAGGTTCATGATTTCTATGCATCTAACCCAAGCTTGGTCCCAGCCCCACATGACTGATCTCCAGCTACTGCCTAGGACCCCAGCATCACTGGGGTAGCATCACTGGGGTACTATGTAATCCTTGGCACCACTGTATTCCTGTACCCTTCTATTGAACTCCCTGCCAGGTTGGCCCAGAATTGCTTGAAGGGTCGCCCTGTGACCTTCTGAGAACTGCCTATAAGCCCCCCACAAAAAAAAGCCACAACAACACTGTATCTTCACTTCACTTGTCTTCCTGCTGTTCATCGATTTGCTCGAGCTCACCAGTAACATCTCCATATGTCCTGTTGCAAGCAAGTGTAGCCAAGGGCATCTGCTTGCTCCAGGAACAGGAAAGCCTCAAACCATTCTTTCAGGTCATGTGAATGAGGTTGATAATTGATACTGGTTTTTTGGTATATCAAATAAAGCACGGGTAGCTTGCAGGCTCTGCTGTGCTGTATCTTTTATTATTGTAAATTTTGTTTTACTCACAACAGTAAAATTGTATGTAAACTTAAGGATACACACAGGTGCTCCAGCTCACCAGCCTTCAAGTACCCTCAGCTCTCATGGATGTCCCACAGCCACAGGCCCTCTTACTTCATGGGGGCCTCACACCCACTTTACTTCATGAGGGCCCTCACAGCCACTCTACCTCATGGGGGGCTTCACACCCACTCTACCTCATGGGGGCTTCACACCCACTCTACTTCATAGGGGCTTCACACCCACTCTATTCATGGGGGCTTCACACCTACTCTACTTCATGGTGACCTCACACCCACTTTACTTCATGGTGACCTCACACCTACTCAACTTCATGGGGGCTTCACACCCACTCTACTTCATGGTGACCTCACACCCACTTTACTTCATGGTGACCTCACACCTACTCAACTTCATGGGGGCTTCACACCCACTTTTCCCCTCTTCTCTTGTAGCAGTGCTGCCTCTCAGGGTGTGAATTTCTGCTTTGGTTTTTATTTTGCTTGGGGTTAGAGGGAATTGGAATCCCACCCAGAGGTGCTCAGGGCCTATTTCTGGCTCTATGCTCGGGGTGACCCCTGGCAGTGCTCAGGAGACCACATGTGTTGCCAATTGACACGTGCAAGGCTTGTCTTACCTACTATACTATATCTCCAGCCCTGAACCTTTGGTTTTCTTTTTATATTTTCGCCTTTCTTTTTATTCTGTTTTCAGGTTTTCTCCTCAATTTTTTTTCTCATGACTCCTGAATTAGTTTTGCATTTGGACTACCAAAGACGTAACATCCAAGAGGTTTTCTGCCTGGCCATTCCTCTGACTGCGTCCTGTTCTTCTCTAATGGATGCAATATCTTCTGGATTTTCCTTAGTGCTCATGACAATGTTCTGGGGGTTTTGTTTGTTTTTGCCTCCAGTCATTCTTCCTTTGGAGTGTGTTGCAGGACTCCTCTAAGAGCCTCTACATCTGCCCTGGATTGCCTCCTGCAGGTCACTTCATAGATAGGGGGTAGTCTAAATGTGGCAGTTTATCTGACCATGTATTCTAAAATTGGCAGGTATAAATATTCTCTCATGCTACCACAATCATTGTGGGACTAGCTAGATCTTACCAGCATATTTGTCTGGCCACGTTGGATCTCTAAGTAATTAGACCAGAGAGAAATGCTGTTTGCCTCCAAGCAAGCAAGAATGGCTCCCTGATAACTCAAAGGCAACTAAAATACAAAACTACCGTGAATTAGACGAGACTCTTGTTAAGGCTTGGAGAAATATTTAACTGACATTAGTATTAGTCTTTGGTACAGAGACATGCCATCTCAGAAACCCCCTTCTCTACCCTATAAGGCATTTCCAGGCAAATCTTGGCTCAAAACATTAGCATATAATAGGGCCTAGGTGAGGTGCTGGGAGAAATTGAGAAATTACCTAAGGGCATTTGAACCTTCCCATAATAGTGGGAGGTCTGAGTTGCAGGGGTATAAAACCAGCCTGCTTCCTCTCTCTCTCTCTCTCTCTCTCTCTCTCTCTCTCTCTCTCTCTCTCTCTCTCTCTCTCTCTCTCTCTCTCTCTCTCTGCTCTCTCTTTTGGGACTCTCTCTTTGTGAGCTTGCACCGTTCTTGGGAGTCTTGTCTTTTTCTCCTTTTTTACAGGGCCTTAACACGTGTCTGGGGTTCTAGCTGGGAATCCTAAGCACAGGGTTTCTCCTATTGCTGACTTGTATGCCTGAACCTGTGATAAGTAAAGCCTTTTAAAACTGCATCGTATTCCTGAGTCTTCATCCATTCCCTGCTGGCTTCGGAGGTAGAGGGGAACTCGCTTCCGGCACTGTCGGGGACCCTGGCAGCGTTCCCGACCGAGGTGACTTTTGATTGGTTGATTTTGCTATATCTTTTCCTCTAAGTGTTTTACTTGATCTTTGATGATCCTTTTTTCTATGTGTGAGGAAAACCAAGGCTCCTAGAAGAAGTGTCATATATTCAAACCATCACAAAGAAGGCAATAGATGAGCCTGGACGAACTCTTTATGATGAAAAGTGCATAAAAATGACATAATGGTGGACACAAAAGCCAAATTGAGTAGGTTTCCATTGGATAAATGCAAAACCAGTTGAGTATTAA
Source organism: Cryptotis parvus (assembly GCA_021461705.1). Classification (NCBI taxonomy): domain Eukaryota; kingdom Metazoa; phylum Chordata; class Mammalia; order Eulipotyphla; family Soricidae; genus Cryptotis; species Cryptotis parvus. The sequence continues at coordinate 15,345 of JAJIBD010024222.1, forward strand.
AAATCCTGAGTTAGGCCAGGATGTGGCTCAAAGAGCCGAAGCACCTGCTTTGCCTGCAGAAGCCCTGGATTCCATCGCTGGCACAAGGTCACTGCGTTCTGCTGGACATCCTCCCCTGGGATACACTGTGCGTATCTGCTGCCCTCAGGAGGGCCCCCAAATTATATCTGTGTATATCTGATAAACATGAGGAATATATGGTGACAGATATCTTAAAAGACTAGAAATCATGAGTTTACAACTTTTTTTTTTTTTTTTTTGCTTTTTTGGGTCACACCGGCGATGCTCAGGGGTTACTCCGGGCTCTGCACTCAGGAATTACTCCTGGCAGTGCTCAGGGGACCGTATGGGAAGCCAAGGATGGAACCCGGGCTGGCACAGGCCGGCCACGTGCAAGTCAAACGCCCTACCCACTGGACTATCGCCTCCAGTCCCAGTTTACAACAATTTGACTTTACAAATAAATATATAGGAAGATGATCCTTTTACTAGAAAATCCACAAATAAATATGAGAACTGGTGGCATTGAAACATTATCCCCAGATAACATCACAATAAACAATTCAGGCAAGAATCATCAATTATCCTAAAATTTGTGAGTGGTGGATTCTAGTTACAATGGGGAAAGTCAATACTTCACCCAAGAGAAACCTGGAGGGCAGTTCCCTAATGTGTAACTTACGTGATCCCACCAGCCAATAGACAGACCCCCTCCCCAAGCGTCTTCCAAGTGGTGTCTGAGCTGGACGCCTCCTTCCTGGGCTCTTCCTGCCCACAGAGCAGAAGTCGCTGGACAATGAAAGAGAAACCTGCGTCTGCTCTCCCTCACTGGAGGCAGAGCAAGACTAAGGAAGGTTCCCGGGAGCAGGATTGTGCAGGACAAGGCGACACTGCCCCCATCTGGAGAACTCTGCTCTAGGGCCATTACTGGCACAGCTGGCAAAACCGGATATTATTATATTTACGTATTAGGGGACTTCAGTGAAGACTAGGACAGAACTTCTGAAACTTTTTTCTAAATCTGAAACAAAGCCCCAAAATACTTAAAATTTAAAAATGATAAAAATGCAGAATGAGGGGCCGGAGCGATAGCCCAGTGGGTAGGGCGTTTGCCTTGCATGTGGCCCCGCCGGGTTCGATCTCCGGCATCCCATATGGTCCCCCGAGCACCGCCAGGAGCAATTCCTGAGTGCAGAGCCAGGAGAAATCCCTGAGCATTGCTGGGTGTGACCCAAAAAAGCAAAAAAAAAAAACAAAATGCAGAATGAGAGCAGTGAACTCTCGGGTGCAGGTTCATGCCAGCGGGGGACCCCCAGACTGGGGCGCGGTACCGGCTGGACCCAGGTCCCCACTGTCTTCCTGGAGGGTAGGCGCCAGGAGCTGGGGTAGCAAGGCGGGGTGTGCAGAGACGCGAATGTCCTCTTCCTCTCCTCTGGCCCTCCTCCAGGTCTCCTCAGGCCAGGGACCAGAAATTTCACCTCAAGAAATAAACCTCTAGTCCTCTGCCCAGCAGGGACAGGGGGTCAGTTGGACAGACGGACGAGAAGCCAGGGGTCGTTAGGGGCGGAGTTTCAAAAGTAACAAAAAACCTTTTTCTGGAGTCCAGGGGGTGGGAGGCGTTTGCTTTGCACGCAACCGACCGGGGTTCAATCCTCGGCACCCCCCATAGGGTCCCCCAGCATCGCCAGGAGTAATTCAGGAGTGACCCTGAGCATCGCCTAGTGTGAACCAAAAATTTAAGACATAAATTAAACAAACAAACAAAAAAAAAGATGCGGAGGCTTCCGAGGTAGTGAAGAGCTTGATGAGGTGGCTGGGGAGTGCTGGGGGTGCGGGTAAATTACGGGGTGCTCCGTGGCTTCCCGGCCCGGCGCCCACGCAGTGGCCCCTGCACCGGTGTGTTTACCTGCAGAAGAGAACCGCGGTTACAAAGGAAAGCGCCGCGGGGGGCGAAGGGCCTGTTCCAAAGGCCGCGGATTCGAGCCCTGCGGGAGGAAGCTCCACGCCCCGGGCCAGAGTCTTCCCGGGGCCGAACCGCAGCGCCCAAGGCCGCAACCGCCGTCAGAGCCGGACCTCTGCCCGGGGGCCCAAACGGTGTCAGAGCAGATTCCGGGGGGCCAAGTCCGACCCCCTGGGTGGGATGGGAGGAGAGAGCGAGCTTCCAGCCTGGACGCCACACCCGGATGCTCCCGCGCTCACCTCCGCGGCTCGCGCTGCTCCAGCTGCGCTCGGGGTGGGGGGCACCGGGAGGGGGGAAGGGGCGCGAGCATCGGCCTTTCCCCCGAAACCACACGGGGGCAGCAGAGGACAAGCGGAGAAGCAAGGTCTGGGGAGGGGGCGAGGGTGGGAGATGGAGAAAGGTCTAGAAAATATGCATGGATCCGACCTAAGGCAGAAAACTGCAGCTGGGCGTGGAGAGGGCCGAGCATTCTCTCTCTCTCTCTCTCTCTCTCTCTCTCTCTCTCTCTCTCTCTCTCTCTCTCTCTCTCTCTCTCTCTCTCTCTCTCTCTCTCTCTCTCTCTCTCTCTCTCTCTCTCTCTCTCTCTCTCTCTCTCTCTGCCCTCCCTCTCTGCCCCTCCCTCTCTCTCCCTCCCTCTCTCCCGTTCTCCCTCTCTTCCTCTCTCTATCTTTCTCCCCTCTCCCGTTCTCCCTCTCTCCCTCTCTTCCTCTCTCTATCTCTCTCTCACACACACACACACACACACACACCTCCTCAAATTCCAGCGTGTCCCATCAACATCTGGACCAACAGCCGTCCCAGGAGAGCCATGTCTCTGCTCAGGAAGTCGGGTGCCTCCTCCCTTCCAAAAGCCTGTCCTTGGAGTACAACAGGGCACGGTGGGCACGTGCTTTCCTCTCCTGGCCTCAGCTTTTCCTCCGCAAAGTGGGCATTATTTCTTTTCTGTGTGAGGTGGAGGATGGAAGGAGGCAATGGATGCTGCAATAAGAACCTCAATGGCCAGCAGGAGGGCTGGGACTCAGAGGATGGTGCAAGGAGAGACCGCAGGGTTCTGAACTTCAGCAGCTGCCCAACAAAGGCGCAGGAATCCTGGCCTCCCTTGTTCTGCAGGTGAGAGCCCTCCCTTCCTCAGACCTCACCATGCAAACTGTCTTCTCAGCCAACTGGGAGCAAAACCCTTTGTACTCCCCTCACCCCCACCCAGTCTGCGCCCCTCAAGAAGCATGGCCACTGTGGAAAAGTGATCGTCCCTGGTCAGCTCTTGGGTCAGCTGGAGGCAGATGTCCTTTCGCCTTGGGCACTGCCTTGACTCTCAGTAGGTTCCCCCTCACAGTGGCCCCAATGCCAGTGAGCCCCTTGCTCTCCCCTTCCTCCGTGCCACACACTGCGCTCTTCCTCGCCCTTGAACTTCTGACCCTCCTCTGCCCCCGTCCCATGCAGAAGCCTTCGTCCATCCCACCCTCTCTCGGCACCTCCCCAGCAGCACCCACTTGACCAAGTAGCAGGTGACCCTCGGTGGTCTTAGCTTCTTGCAGCCCACACACTCCTCTGCCCTGGCTTCCACCCCTGGCCACTCCTCGAAACAAGAAAGCCCCCTCACATCCCTGTCGCTCTGGAAGGGCTTCAAACAAGCTCGTGAAGGGCAGCGTCTGTTGGCCAAGCCAGCAGCTGGGACAGCATGACCTGCTCCCTCCTGCCTTTACTCTCACTTCTCTGGCCACAGGCCACAGAACTAGCTGCCTCCTTCCTGCCTCCATCTGTGTGTCTCACAGAAACTCAACTCAAAACATCCCAAGCGGGGGCTGGAGCGATAGCACTGCGGGTAGGGTGTTTGCCTTGCATGCGGCCAACCCTGGTTCGATCCCGGCATCCCATATGGTCCCCCCGCACACCGCCAGGAGTAGTTCCTGAGCGAAGAGCCAGGAGTAACCCCTGAGCATAGCCGGGTGTGACCCAAAAAGGCAAAAAAAAAAAATCCCAAGCCTGAGTGACCTCCCTGTCCAGGTGTGTCTCCTCCCCAACAGCACCTGACCCCTTCATGCCCCTGAGCCCATGCATGAAACGTCAGCACAGCCCAGAACTCCTGTCTCCCCATCTTCATGTTCCATTAGCTCTACTCTCCCAAACTTTCTCTACCCTTTCCTCATCACCCTGAAGAAACCTAAAGCTACATTCCTCCAACCTACCTCCTCCAGGAAGCCTTCCCTGATGGTCTCAGACATCATTTGGAGCTTCTTCCTTGAAGCCAATTCCCTCCATCCAGGTCCAAGGAACTACTAAGGCAAGGAGGAAGGGTCAGCACCCATGTATGTGGTGCTTTCCCTCACAGCTGGGGAGAACACATCAGTAAGAATGTCTTAAGTCAGAAATATTGCAAATGGCCAGTGTTGACAAGGATGTTGACAAAGGGAAGCCTGGGTATGCTTGGTGACGTGAATGTAAATTGACACAGTCTCCATGGAAAATATAATGGAGATTGTTTAGGGGGTAAAAGTGGCTATGCCATATGATCTAGTATTTCCACTTCTAGGTATTTATCCAAAAGACATGAAAATGCTAATTCAAAGCATCCATGTTCATAGAAGCACTATTCCCAATATCTAACATTAATCAAACTAATCACACAACAACAGTGGATAAAGCAGTCATGGTATGCAGGCTCAATGGAATATTACTCTGCTATATAAAAGGTGTGTTTGAAGACACACCCACATCCTACAGCCCCTTCCCAGCTGCAGAACTAATCTTGGAAAAGATGCAAACCAAGTCTCTAAAATCTCTCTGGTACACTGGACTTTGGACAAAAAACTCTATGGAGCCACCAGGAGGGGGCCAGGCCAAGTCACCACACTGCCCCACAACCCTAGCAGCAACCCCCACACTCCAAGCTGACACTATAAAAACCAGCCAGCTTCACAACTAATCTCGGAAGAGACACCAAGTTAACAAAAATCCTAGGACAAAGATCCTGGCTCTCCTAGAATCTACAATCATATACACCATGGAGCGATAGTAATTAAAGCAATGTGATACTAAAATAAGAACAGACCCTCGGATCAATGAAACAGACTCAGGCCCTCAGGTATATAGTCAGTTCATCTTCAATAAAGGAGCAAAAAATATGAAGTGGGGCAAGAGAGCCTCGACAAGTTGTGTTGGGAAAATTGGTCAACTACATGCAAATAAAGTCTCTTAGAACTCTTTCTAACACCATGCACAAAAGTACAATCAAAATGGATTAAATACCTTGATATCAGATCTGAATCCATGCATTACATAGAGGAAAATACAGAAAGAACTCTCTATGACACTGAAACTAGAGGTATGATTAAGGATGAAATGCCACTGACCAAGCAAGTAGAAGCAATGATAAACAAATGGAATTACATTCAACTAAGAAGTTTCTGCACCACAAAGGAAACAATGACTAGAATACAGAGACAGCTCACAGACAAGGAGAAATTATTGCCCACCACTCATCCAACAAAGGGTTAATACCCAAGAAATATATTAAGCACTAGTGGAAATCTACAAAAAAAAAAAAAGTCCAATCCTATCAAAAATGGGAAGAAAAGACAAACAGGAACTTCTTAAAAGAGAAATACAAATTGCCAAGAGGCATATGAAAAAATGCACTATATTACTAATCAGAGCAAAGCAAATCAAAATAGTGAGATATCACCTCACACCACAGAGACTGGCACTTCGTCAAAAAAGAACAACCAGTGTTGGCAGGGATGTGGGGAAAGGGATCCTTATTTACTGCTGGTGGGAATGTCGACTGGTCCAATCGTTTTGGAAAACAATATGGACATTCCTCAAAAAACTAGGAATTGAGCTTCCATATGATCCAGCAATTCTGCTTCTGGGAATATACTCCACTGACCAAAAAGCACACTTCAGAAAAGAGACCTGCATTCTTTTTTCTTGGTTTTTTTTTTGTTGTTGTTGTTGGTGGTGGTGATGGTGGTAGTGGTCATTTTATTTTATTTATTTTTAATATTTTATTATACCAGCATGAAATATATAATTACAAAGATGTTCATGTTTGGGTTTTGATCATACAGTGTTCCATCACCCATCCCTCCACCAGTGCCCATTTCCCACCACCAATGTCCTCAATTCCCTCCCCCATCCTTAGCCTGCCTCTATGGCAGGTTCTTTATCTCTTCTCTCTCTCTCTCTCTCTCTCTCTCTCTCTCTCTCTCCTCTTCCTTCTCTTACACATTGGGGATTTCAGTACATACATTTAGAGGTTATCATGTATATCCCTTTGCCTATATTCAATGCTTAGTTCTAGGCTGGTATTATCATTTTCAAAGATTATTAGCACACTGTTCCCTTCTGTCTTACCTAACATCTGACTTCCACACTTATACCTATTGACAGGATCTACTGATCCATTTTTTTGTATCATAATACATATTTTATTTATATATATCACTGTATCACTGTCTTCCAGTTCATCATCGATTTGCTCGAGCGGGCACCAGTAACATCTCCATATGTCCTGTCTCATGCAAGTAGAGCCCAAGGGCACCTGCTTGCTCCAGGAACATAAAGAGCCTCAAACCATTCCATTAGGTCATGGGAATGAGGTCTATAATTGTTACTGGTATTTGGCATATCAAATACGACACGGGTAGCTTGCCAGGCTCTGCCGTGAGGGTAGCATGCTCATCTCTAAATCCAGCATTTATTGATGAACTGCGTGACCACGCGGCCGCGAGCCAGGCTGTGATAGGCTGGTCTGCTGGGTGGAGTTCTGACGAGGGGAAGTCCGGATGCAGAAAATGGAGGCCCTCATGGAGTGGGGGGTCATCTGGCTTGTTGCTAGGCTCTGCTGGGGTGGCGGGCCAGGGCTAGAACCCCCGCCTTCCCCCTCCGGGCGCCTCATGAGTGGCTGGGCACAGGGAGAGCCAGTAGCAGCTCTGCCCCATGTCTGTGAGTCCATTTATATATATCACACAAATAAATGCAGTCATTTGATATCTATCTTTTTCCTTCTGGCTAATTTTACTCAACATGAGCCTCTCCATGTTCTTCCATGTATAGCCAAATTTCATAACTTCATTTTTCCTAACAGTTGCATAGTATTCCATTGTGTAGATGTACCAAAGTTTCTTTATCCAGTCATCAATTCTCGGGCATGCTGGTTGTTTCCAGGTTCTGGCTATTGTGAATAGTGCTGCTATGAAAACAAAAGTACGGATGGTGTTTCCATTGTGTGTTTTTGGCTTCCCAGGGTATATCCCCAGGAGTGGTATGACTGACACCTGCATCCTTATGTCCATTGCAGCACTGTTTACAATAGAGAAAATATTTTAAAAACACATGCTCACGAACAAATGTCTGGATATAGAAACTATAGTACATACACTCAGCCGTAGTACTAAATTCCAAACTGAAGTCATGCAGTTTGGTGTTCAACATGGATAGATCTGGAAATTATCACGTTGAGTGAAATCAGAGTCAAAGGAACAAGTTGTCTGATCTGTCTCATATGTGGGATATAAAGAAATTTCATAGAGGAATATCAGATGCCCAAAAGTTATAAAAATAAAAGGCAGGAGAACTGGCCTCCAGCAGAAAGCTTGGTGCTGGGCAAGGGTTGGGGGATAAGTTTGGGAAGGGAACACATGGACAATGGGGATAGGAAAAGTGCCTGCCACAGAGCAGGCTGGGGAGCAAGAGGGAAATTGGGAACATTGGTAAAGTGTGCTGAGCACTACCATTGGTGTTGGAACAATTTATGCCTGAAACTCAGTCATAAATAGCTTTGTAACTTTGTCATTCACATTAATTCAGTTTTTAAAACATGCAAACACAGAAAAAAGAAAAATTCTAGAATTAAATCACTGATCAGATTATAAAAAGGAATCCCTTTCCAGTGGGAAGTAAGAGGCTTTCACAGCAGCATGACTCATAAGTTTCTTTTCTGGAAGGGTTTGGGCAGGTACACAAATGGAAAGTCTTTGTAACAATGGCTATATAATAACTCCACCACCTGAAAGCTCTGAAGTCAATGAGAATTCTAGGAAACCAATTAGCTCGTTGTCAGCCACAAAAAAAAATAAACCTTGAAGAAAGAGCATCTGTTCTCCATTCTTAGTGGTCAGTTAAGTCCACTATTAACTCAGGGCACTTTATAAAAACTAGGTCTCCATGGCACAACTTAAACACACATTCATCTACTGCAGCTGGAGGGCGGTCTGTGCCAAAAAATCAATCCAGGATTTGATTGTGAGCATGACTGAATCAGAAAAGAGACTGAACCTGCAGCTCCAATGAGCCCTAGAGTTAGAGTTCCCATAGATTGAGAACAAATGGTCCCTCAGATTCTTGGGATTCAGGTTTGAAAACCGTAAATCCTCCTCACTCTCCAGACAGACCCTGCAAGTTTGCACAATATGGCTCCCTTCCCTTTGGAAAGAAAAGAAAGAAGAATGCCCTTGCATTACTCCGGGTCCCTGCAAAGTCCGCCCCTACCATAAATGCCCTCCAAGGTCAGGGTTGTCCTGCCTCCTCCTACCCCACCATAAGCACATGTAGACCAAAAATAGTTTGATCTCAGCAAGGCCTGATGGGAAAGTACTGTCCCTTTCCTGGGGCATGAAGGAGTATTCACCATCAGGTTATGTAAGACCTAACTTATGTAACTACATAAGACTTAACTTATGTAGCTCAAGAGAAATTTTACATGTGAACATTTTGAGAGTGTTGAACCTAGGTGGAGGAAGACTGTAGGGAGGAAGGGATGTGGTATATTTGAGTCTTGTCATTCAAGACTTCACATCCTGACATGGATGTTCAAAGTCAGTCTTAATGCATTGTTGGGATGGTTTCTTGAAATTCAGTGATGACAATGGCCTACAAGAAATGAGGAAGCATTACCATACCTGCCTTGGTAAAGTGCTAAAAATTAAGTTCAGAGAAGTGAGTATTTAGAGTGGTTTCCTTATGTAAGACAAAATAGTCACCATCTTACTAGACTGTGTAAACAGGCAAGAGGACACTCACTTTACTATATGACTGTATCTTATAGGAAAACAGGAAAGCGTACATGAGAAAGTTAGTGGCGACTCTTCTCTGTAAGCCAGACCTATAATAAACATTATGGCTCCCTTGATGAATCCTGACTCAAATCCTCCTCACCATTGGGTCCATACTGTGATTTTTTTCTGAATTTTTTTTTCTGAATATGCACCCTACTCCCTGGGGTAGTGCATATTCAAAAAAATAATAATAATAGTTCTTTGTGGCAGAAGACCTCGTGGAAGAAAAGTTCAAGTGGGAACAACAATTTTCCTGTCCTGGACAAGAAAAGGAATCATGTGCATTGAAACTTCACAGCTGGAGTGAAAAAAAATTAATATAATTCTCTGTAATGAAATTGATGCAATAGTTTTATGTTAAATAAATCCATATTTAACTTACTATGTTATCCATAGTAATATTATTGCAAAAAATAACATGGTGGAAAAATATAGTATTGCCAGATATTAACCAGTGGTAAATGCTATCACAATCATTGTCCCAGGATGGTATCTCTATTAGAATAAATCTATTCCTTGAATGTAGCTACTGGTGCAGCAAATATATTCTTTTCAAGCCCCATCAAAAAGGAAGCTGAGAAGCAGTTCACAGGTATTCACATTCACCTAGGATGAACAACAATGCACATTGACCTTCTTGTTCCAGGGCTATGATAATCCTCCTTTCTGTCACAATATAAGCCAAAGGAACATTGATCATTTTGACATTTCCACAGAACATCATCATACTGATCCACCATGCTGATGACATCATGTTAATTAGATCTGTGATCACAAGTATCCAAGATGCCTTGGAAAGAAACATAAGTGCCAGAGAGCAGATTAACCCCACAAAGATTAAAGGGCCTGCTACATAAATAATGCGTTTAGTAGTAATTCAATGCCATAGGACATTCTAGGACACCATCCCAAAGTAAAGGATCAGTTATTGAACGTTTTATCTCCTACAACACTGGTAGTCTCTTTGGATTATGGAGACAGTTCACACAGGTATACTGCTTTAATCCACTTATTGGATGATATAGGTTACATCTTTTGAGAGGGCTCTATAACTGTATAACTGGAGTATTATTTATCTGTTGGGTTTTGTTTTTTGCTATAAAAGTTTCTTTCACCTTTGGCTAAATCAACCAGTAAATCCAATGTTGTTAGGGGTGTTCATGGTAATAAATAAAACATATGGAATCTCCAAAACACCTCTACCCAAATAAATCTTTCAATCAATAAGTCTAATATCTAATAAGTCTTAGATATCTAAGGTTCTAGAAGAAAACTACTTATAAGACAAGGTTCTAGAAGAAAACTACTTATAAGACATTCCTGGAATGTTATATGACTGTAGGAGAAACTGAGCCTGACCTAGAAACCAGAAATTGTCAGATCCACAAGTATTTCTATTATGTAATTAAAATCAGACATTTAATATTGGATTGAGAAGAGCCAAAAGGTACAAAGAGCTTCCACCTCTAAGTAGAAGTTATCTAGTACCATCCATAACTTCTACCTCTGTTGCAATCTGTTGAGTTCATGGACAGGAAAATAAACTCATCAGTATTTTTATGCAAATTTAAAATGTGCTTATACTATCTACAGACCATTCAGAAAGGTACCAAAAGCCAAGAGTGAGGAGAAACCACCCCAATGGAAAGACTTGAAGCTGTACATATAGTTATCAATTTTGTGTAGTTGGGTCAGAAATAAGGAAAGACTCTTGGGAAATGGTGAAATGTTTAGATGAAAAGTAAAAAGCCTTGAGGAAGGAACATTAGCTGATGAAAAGTAAAGAGGTACTGAAGAAAAGGCATTTAGATCAATATATGGGAGTTGTAAAATGGAAAAGCCCTTCGTGTTTCAAGAATATAAAATAAGAGTAGAGATGCTTCTAGTACCTGCTCCAGACTGAATCAACTAGGACACCCTTGAAGGAAATGGATGAGGGTCTGACCTGTATCAACAGAGACCCAGCAAGGGAAAACCTCCTCACTCCAGTTAAAAGTTTAACTGCAACTTTATCACCCCACAAAAAATTTTTGGAATTCAGGGGAACACTTAGTAGCATTTGCAGCCACGTGATATCTCAAACACTACTATACTGATATGCTGAGTAGCACACCACATGATGAAGATATGTCCTCAGATAATACTACCAGAGGACTCAGCTCTATCATGAGGGAACATAAGTGCTGTTGTTATTAATAAGGAGAGGATGAAGTATGTCTTGAATTTGGTGACAATTCAAGTCGCCAGTGACAATTTGAAAATAAGCAACTGGAGTAACTATCACCTTATAGAACAAGGTAACTAGAGCCTAAATTCCTTAAGATTGAAAGTCTAAGTCTTCCACTTGATAAGCAAAAGTTATTACTGAAATCTTTTTTTAAAAAGTGGAAATTCTTTTTTTTTTTTTTTTTTTTTTTTTTTTTTTTTTGGTCACACCCGGCGCGCTCAGGGGTTACTCCTGGCTCTGCACTCAGGTATTACTCCTGGCTGTGCTCGGGGGGACCATATGGGATGCCGAGGATTGAACCCGGGCCGGCACAGGCCGGCCGTGTGCAAGGCAAACGCCCTACCCACTGGGCTATCGCTCCGGCCCCAAAAGTGGAAATTCTTAAATAGATGGTAGAGGAAGAATATGATGCCTCTCAGTAAAAGTCCAAGAGAAAACATGCTTCAAGCACTGTAATTTGTTCCAATAATATTCCTGTTGTATTTTTTCAGGAATGATTGAATGGTTGCTACCAGGGAGAACCAGTGATAGGGCAGAGTGGACTTATTATGGGGACAGAGCCATCTATGCAGGGAAAAGGGAGCCCTAACAAATTCCCGTGTATGCCTCCAGTTTCAAATGGTGTAGAGAGAGAGACAGAGAGAGAAAGAAAAAGAGCGAGAGAGAGGAAGGAAGGAAGGAAGGAAGGAAGGAAGGAAGGAAGGAAGGGAGGGGAGGGAGGGAGGGAGAGGGAGGGAGGGACGGAGGGGAGGGACGGAGGGGAGGGACGGAGGGAGGGGAGGAGGGGGAGGGGAAAGAAGGAAGGAAGGAAGGAAGGAAGGAAGGAAGGAAGGAAGGAAGGAAGGAAGGAAGGAAGGAAGGAAGGAAGGAAGGAAGGAAGGAAGGAAGGAAGGAAGGAAGGAAGGAAGGAAAGAAGGAAGAAGGAAGGAAGGAAGAAGGAAGGAAGGAAGGAAGGAAGGAAGGAAGGAAGGAAGGAAAGGAAAGGAAGGAAGGAAGGAAGGAAGGAAGGAAGGAAGGAAGGAAGGAAGGGAAACGTTTCAGGTTCATCTATGACTTGCAGTCATTAGGCCATTGGGGATAGGATAGGATGGAGAGAATAATGGCCTGGGGGTGGGGAGGGTAGCTAAAGGGCCAGAACATAAGTTTTTCTTGCAGGAGGCTGAGATTTGACCCCAGGCACTAAATGGTTCCTTGAGGACTACTGGAATCGACCTCCAAGCACTGCTAGATCCAACACCAAAGCGAAAAAGCAAACAAGCAAGACCCCCAAATCCCTGATTTCTATAGTATTGTGATGAAGAAATTTATAGACCAAATTCTTATGCTAGGAGCACTCTTTGCTGTAATTTGACATTATTTCAAGCCAAACTATTGGACAGATTGAAGAAATTTAAATATTTTTAAAATCATGAATTCGTATTACATTTCTCATTCAAATTAACATCAGTGGGTTTTTTTAAACTTGATTTTTAATAACTATATGCACATACAATTTATTTTCAATTCACTCATTTTGGTATACAACAATTATGTGGCACACCATGAACCCCCACACCATGAGGGCCGCCATTTTCCACATCGGACTTCCCTCTCCTCAGAGCTTCACCGAGCAGAAAAGCTGATCGCAGCCAGACTCACGTGGCCACGCAGTTCATCAATAAATGCTGGAGATCAGAGGTGACTACAAGAGTATGCCACCCACACGGCAGAGCCTGGCAAGCTACCCGTGTCGTATTTGATATGCCAAATACCAGTAACAATTATAGACCTCATTCCCATGACCTGATGGAATGGTTGAGGCTCTTTATGTTTCTGGAACAAGCAGATGCCCTTGGGATCTACTAGCATGAGACAGGACATATGGAGATGTTACTGGTGCCCGAGCTAATTGATGATGAACGGGAAGACAGTGATGCAGTGATACAGTGATACCATGTTCTAAAACATTCTTTCATGTTCTTTTACTGTTCATCCTGACTGTCAAATCTGTCATCTAATGTCCAACTTTTTGTTACTGTTTTCCTCCCCCTTTCTAGGATTTATAAAAATCTTAGTCTCTTTTTGTATTGCAACTCTAAGCCCAACATGTCTTGAGACTCACCTATGTTTTATACGCATTAATAACACTTTCAGTTATATTCTGGTTATTGTTCAGAAGTATGGAAATAACTTGGTGTATAGACAGACTACATGCTGGGTCACAAAATATATCCCCATAAAATCTAGAAGACTGAAATCATATCAACTATCCTCTTAGACCACAATGGATTGAAAATGGAAATTAATTTAAAGGAGCAGTAGGAAAAAAAAATCCTCAAATGCTTGAGGAGTAAACAATTACTACTGAACAGCCAGCAGATCAAAGAGGAAATCAGAAAAGAAATCTAAAGATTCCTGGAAACAAATAAGAATGAGCACATGAGTTACCAGAACAGACAGGACATTGAAAAAAGCAGAAGAGGGAAGTTCAAGAAAGGACTGAAATAAATTACCTAACTGCACAGTTTAAGCAGTTGCAAAAAAGACTAACAAAGGGAACTCAAAGTAAACAGAGGAAGGAAATAAAAAACTTAGAACAGAAATCAATGAAATGGAAAGCCTTCCCCCCAAAAAAAATCCAAAAGATAAATGAAACCATGTGCTGGTTCTTAAAAAAAAAAGATTGACAAGTCATTAGATTCACAAAGAAAGGAGAGAAGACTCCAATAAGCCAAATCAAAAATTAAAGAAACTATGTCACAACAGATACCACAAAAAGTCAAAGGATCATCAGGGATTACTCTGAAAATCTTTATGCCACAAAGTTAGAGAACCTAAAGGAAATGGATAAAATTTCTGAATTCATAATTTTCCAAGGCTGAACCAAGAAGAGAGCACCTGAACAAACTAATTAATATCAAAGAAATTGAAATGGTAATCAAAGGTCTCCCCAAAAACAAAATCCTGGATTCAGTTTGATTTTTGCTAGAGAGTTCTTCCAAACCTTTAAAGCAGTCCTACTTCCACTATATTTAAGGGTCTTCCAGAGAACTGAAACAAAGAGGAATCCTCCAAAACAGTTTTTATGAGGCAAACATAATACCAAAAGCAGCCAGAGCAACTGGAGAGATAATACAGAAGGTACAGCACTTACCTTGCACATAGCCAACTCAGATTTAATTCCCAACACCTAATGTGGTTCCAGAACTCTGCCATTAGTGATTCCTGAGTGCAGAGCCAGCAATAAGCTCTGAATACACTCAGGTTATGGCCAAAAAATAAAAACAAAAGCAGACAGAAACCTCAAACACACGTGTACACACACACACCTATGTACCTATATCCCTGATATATATATGTATATATATGTGTATATACATATATGTGTATATATATGTATATACACACACACACACACATATATATATATATATATATATATATATATATATATATATATATATTACTTTTTTGGGTCACACCCGGCAATGCTCAAGGGTGACTTCTGTCTCTGCGCTCAGGAATTACTCTTGGCAGTGTTCAGGGGACCATATGGGATGCTGGGGATCGAACCCAGGTCAGCCTCATGCAAAGCAAATGCCCTACCCTTTGTGCTATTGTTCTAGCCCCTGATGAATATAAACATAAAAATCCTTAACAAAATATTGATAAACCAAATTCAACAATACATTAAAAATATCATACACCATAACCAAGCAGTATTTATCCCAGAAATACAAAGATGATTTAATATATGAATTACCAAATCAATACAAGGAAAAAATCAAAAACACACAAACATATCAATACGTGTAGAGAAAGCATTTGAAAATATTTAAGATCCATTCATGATCAAACATATATATTATTATTATCATGGATCTGTTAGCATCATACTCAATGGTAAAATATTGAAAGCATCATACCCAATAGTAAAAAAACTGAAAGCATTCCCTCTACGATTGGGTGAATGACAAGTTTTCCAACTCTGCTATTATTCAGTATCATGTTGGAAGTCCTTACCATAGCAATAAGGCAAGAAAAAGATACTAAAGGATACAGATTGGAAAGAAATAGTGAAACTATCACTATTTGCAGATGATAGCATACTTAGGAAACCTGAAGACTCTATTTGAAAAACTTTTAATCTTGAAAATATGCCAAACTCATGAATCGTTCCAGGTAGATCTGTCTCCAGGCTGAGCTCTCTGGAGCCTTATTAAGGCCCAGGACCCTACCCTCACCTGACATCCTCTAGAATATAAATGGCCCAGCTACACAGCTCTATGACTAATCTCAAAGAGACACGACAGAACCTTCCTAGTTCTGCAGCTCCTAGAACATGTCACGTACATGCTCACATGACACCTCCAAATTTCGCAGTACTGACAGCCCAATAGGAGCACAGCAAATTAGATGGGAAAGTTGCATAGAAGCCCAATAAGTTCAATGAACAAAAGCAATAACATATAAGGCTTAATTATCACCAACCAGCTCAGCAAATCCTCAGACAATGACTTCAGTAACACCATTGTGTGATATCGCAATTTTCACATAATCTTATTATTTCTTTACTATGAACTATTTCTTGATAATTCCATTTGCCATTTTGTTGTAACAAGCAAAAATGATGGCTAGTGTGATGGGTGAGTCTCATCCAGCTGCTTCTGGGACCCCCAGAGGCGACAGGCCCACTCCCAAAACCATCGAAACTGCCTCACGATCAGATCAACAGAGCAAAACCAGTTTGAGCCCAGGTAGGCGGCTCCAAGAGGCGAGAATCACTGGGAAGTCATCAGATGGAGGCGTGGTCTCCCTTTCCCCCTCCATTTTGTCGAGCCTGGTGGCCCCCCCTCGAGGAGCTGCCCACAGGCCAGCATACAGAGCCTCGAGAGCGGCTGGGGAGGCTGGAACTTGGCTCCCGCCAGGCCTGGCTAACCATGGAACCCGAGGAGGGCAGATGGGTTTTGGGAGTGGGCCGTCTCCTCTGGGGGTCCCGAAGCAGCCGGATGAGACTCGCCCATCACACTAGCCACCATTTTCGCTGTCCGGACGCTGGGAAACTGCCTCACGACCAGATTAACAGAGCAAAACCAGTTCGAGCCCAGGTCGGCGTGGCCGCAGTAATGTCTTTTGGTGCACTGCATTCCACGAAGAGCAGGAAAGTTTGTTGGGAAGGAGATATAAAGAGAAAAGAAATGACATACAGAACCTGCCAAGTGGTTGAGGTGCGGGGGGGGGAGGGAGGTGGGGACATTGGTGATGGGAGATGGGTTTGGGTGGAGTGTGCGTGTTGGAACACTGTAGAACCAAAACTCTACATGAGCATCTTTCAATTAAAAAAAAAAGGTGGAATCTACCACAAACATGTGGGAATCAGAGGTTGGGTAAGACAGAGAAGGGAACAGTGTGCTAATATTTGTCAAAAGTGATAATACCAGCCTAGAACTGAGCATTGAATATAGGAAAAAAGATATACATGATAATCTCTAAATGTATGTATTGCAATCCACAATGTGTAAGAGAAGAGAGAAAGAGAGAGAAGAGATAAAGAACTTGCTATAGAGGCAGGCTAGGGGAGGGGGAGGGAAGTGGAGACATTGGTGGTGGGAAAGGGGCACTGGTGGAGGGATGGGTGCTGGAACACTGTATGGCGGGAAACCCAAACATGAACATCTTTGTAATTGTATATCACATGGTGCTGTAATAAAATATTTTTAAAAAAATTAAAATAAAATAAAATTAAATATAATGAGCATTACAAATCCAAAAAGGAAAAGTTAATGCTTTCTAAATACATCATTCTTTTATAAAAAAAAATGGTAAACATACACTCTATTGATTTATTGCAATAATTAGTAATAACAAAACTGTCTTCCAGTCTTCATTTCTCAAATTATTCAATTTTCTTTATCTCATGTTTTGTTTTGTTGTGGTGCCCAAACCACAACAAAATTGATTCCTTTGATTCCACAAAGGAATCAAAGCCAGGACCTCAGTAAGGTGAGGCATGGTTTCTACCATTGAGCAATATATCCCAGTCTTCATTTACTTATAACATTTCAATCATTTATCAAAAAGTGATTCTCAGGAATCCTGAGAATCACCGAAATCCTGAAAATCCTGAAAGTAGATTTTCAGGAAACTAAAACTAGCATTTTCATGAGCTAGTTAAATACATTGGGCTACATTGATGCCATTGGGCTACATTGGCACATGATAGGGTCCAATGGAAATGTTACTGGCGCCCGCTTGAGCAAATTGATGAATAATGGGATTCAAGTGATCAAGTGATCAAATACATTGCCTTCTGAAATGACTTGGATCATACCAGTTTGCTCCATGTGCTCTAATTTACTCATCTGGAAAAATTACTACAGACTCTCTTAGAGTTCTTTGGTATTTTACTACAAGATTATGAATTTGATACCCTGATACTTTCAGGAACGCATAATTGTGTTACAGTAGAAGACATATAACTCTTTTTTTTTTTTTGCTTTTTTGGGTCACAACAGGTGATGCTCAGGGTTACTCCTGGTTCTGCACTCAGGAACTACTTCTGGCAGTGCTCAGGGGGCCATATGGGATGCCAGGGATTGAACCTGGGTCTGCTGCATGCAAAACAAATGTCCGACCTCCTGTGCTATCGCTACGATCCCATAACTTTTTTTTTTTTTGCTTTTTTGGGTCACACCCGGCAATGCTCAGGTGCTTCTCCTGGCTCTGCACTTAGGAATCACTCCTGGCGGTGCTCGGGGGGACCATATGGGATGCCGGGGATCGAACCCGGGCCGGCATGGGCCAGCCGCTTGCAAGGCAAACGCCCTACCTGCTGAGCTATCACTCCGGCCCCCCATAACTTTTAAAAAATAGTATTTCATTGGTCAAGTGAAAGAGTATGAGACAAAATAAGACAACCTCTATTTTTGTTTCTGAAAATATTTTGAGAAATAAGTAGCATACAACAAACTGCCATCCAAACAAAAACAAGGTATGCATTTTGAAAAGTTTTAACTTTATTTATGTAAATATCTTCATTATCGTAATCAAGGAAATGAACATATCTTTTTGAGTCTTCAGGGTTGATTTCTTCATCTGTTCCTTCATCTGCATTTCCTCATGGTGTTGCGGTGTTTAGGGATAGATTCCTTTAATGTACTGTTTCTTTTTCTTGAGGATATTACTTTCCCTTGGTGTTGAATTTCCTGTTTTTTTTTTTTTTTTTGCTTTTTTGGGTCACACCCGGCGACGCTCAGGGGTTACTCCTGGCTCTGCACTCAGGAACTACTCCTGGCGGTGCTCAGGGGACCATATGGGATGCCGGGGATCGAACCCAGGCCGGCACAGGCCAGCCGTGCAAGGCAAACGCCCTACCTGCTGGGCTATCGCTCCGGCCCCTGAATTTTCTATTTTTTGTATTAATAAGCGGCTGCGAGT
Source organism: Cryptotis parvus (assembly GCA_021461705.1). Taxonomy (NCBI): domain Eukaryota; kingdom Metazoa; phylum Chordata; class Mammalia; order Eulipotyphla; family Soricidae; genus Cryptotis; species Cryptotis parvus. The sequence goes on from JAJIBD010024222.1 coordinate 34,003, forward strand.
GCGGCCACCCACCCAGCCAGCCACCCCAGGGAGAATCAAAATGAACATATCTATCGTTCAGATAAACTATTCATGTTCCTTTTCAGTCTCTTCACATTTATTTTATTTTATTTTATTTTATTTTTTTTTTGCTTTTTGGGTCACACCCGGCGATGCTCAGGGGTTACTCCTGGCTCTGCACTCAGAAATTACTCCTGGCAGTGCTCGGGGGACCATATGGGATGCCGGGGATCGAACCCCGGCCGGCAAGGCGCGACGCGTGCAAGGCAAATGCCTTACCCGCTGAGCTATAGCTCCGGCCCTTTATTTTAAATAATATAATCATCAAGGAATATTTACTGTTTTGTACGGTTTTTATTTGAATAGTTATTTTATATTCTGAAGAATATATAATATAAAATAACTATTCAAATAAAAACCGTACAAAACAGTAAATATTCCTTGATGATTATATTATTTAAAAAATATAAATATTTTTAAAAATATAAATATTCCCTCTCTTCAGAACTCCACCCAACCGACCAGCCCATCACAGCCCGGCTCACTGCGACGCAAGCGGCGCGTTTCATCAATAAATGCTTTATTTGGAGGTGTTTAAAGAATATGCCTCCCGCACGGCAAGCCTAGCAAGCTGCTCGTGTTGTATTTGACATGCCAAATGCCAGTAACAATTATATTAGGTCATTCCCATGACCTAATATAATGGTTTTTAGGCTCTTTATGTTCCTGTAGCAAGCCAATGCCCTTTGCTCTACTGGCATGAGACAGGACATATGGAGATATTACTGGTGCCCGCTCTAGCAAACAGATGATTAACGGGAAGATCGTGATCGTGATCGTGATTTTATATTAAGCAAACAGCATATAATTTGATAAGTATTCTTTAAAACTCATTTTATTAAAAACATCCAGAAATTATACTACTATATATCTTCAGTTTCAGAGAATCATTTCTAATAAATTTCAGTTGTTTCCAAAAATCAACATTTCCACATTTCATTTCCAGAATCAACATTTCCAGTAGAGTACCTTCATATTTTATTATGCTTGGTAAAAACTTACATTTTTATTCTGCAAAATGAGGTCAAATGACCCTATAATAAAAATATTGACATTATGAGTCATTGCTTTTAGAATAATTATCCAATTCTTGATGTTAAAGAATTCAAGCATTGTCCTTTGACTTGTTCTGGTATCTTTTGTCGTTTTTCCTGGCATTTTTCTTCAAAATTTAATTCTTTTACCTCTTGTAAATGTCCATTCCCTTAATTTTGCCTTGCAAGGTCAGTAGGCTTCTTCACAATATTTATGTGCTAATCTTCAAGTATAAGTTATACTCTACATTGTTTGAGGCTGATTTTGGCTTTTTTGCAAATATTTTTGTGCAAACCTCCTCTAAAGTTTCAGGTGGTCAGAAAGATAATACAGCAGGTGAGGCACTTGCCTTGCACATGGCCAACTAAGGTTCAATCCTAGTTGAATCACTGAGCATCATAAAGTATGGCCCCCAAACAAAAACAAATTCACATAAAATATAATTCAGAAAGAAATCATATGGAGCAAAGAACAAATTATGAATTGAATCTTTTATGCACATACTTTCCTTTAGGCCCTACAGCATTTATCATTACTGTGCACAGTTGAATTTTATTGAAATAGTCTGTTTCACTGTTATACCTATACTCATCAGAATTTTAAACACGTATGCTATTGAAAAGAATGGATAAATTTTTCTTCAAAGTTTGAAAAATGTATCACACATCTGACACCACTTCCAAAGGTGTGAACTCCATAAAGTTTCAGACAATGAGTGTATGAGGCAAAATAAGGATTTGGAGTTAATATCTTTGATGTTTACCTGAACTAAGCCATACTTAACAAACAAAAAAAAAACTGCACCTCAATTTTTACACTTTATTTTACTGTTTTAAATATAAACACAAGTAAAATCCAAAAAATAGCTTACATACGAAAATGGAATTAACTAACCCAAGTTCTGTTTCTTCATTTATACATTCACTGTACTAGTATTATTTATTCCAAATCTATTTGATCACAGGAATATGTAGTGCCACATATATTGGAGTACTAAACTATGTTCAAGCAATCTCTAAGGCACTGAAAAATTTTTAGTTCTTCTGCCACACATGCAGGGCTCAGGGCTTACTCTGTGCTCAGGGTTTGCTCTGGCAGAGCTCGGGAACCACAGGGAGTGCCAGGATTGAACCTGGGTTGGCTGCATACAAGGTAAGCACTTTACTTACATACTACTGCTCTGGTTCCCAAACTTCTACAAGTTTTATCTGGAGACAAATACAGAGACCTAAGTTGGCATATGATGAAAGCTCACTATGTTGGATTCCTCTGAACATTCATGTAGACTATAATTCTAAATAAGGTAAATAAAAAGTCATAATTTTGTTTCAGTAAAGATTCCATACTGTCTCCCTGACAGAAATGCACAACAAAATCCCAAGGGAAAAATATATAGAACAGAATTCAACTCTAAAAATTAGGAAGAATAGAAAGAGACAAAAACGTGAACAATGAATGCTGGGGTCTTTGTTTTGTACTTCTCAAATGACATCTCCCAGCCTGAAACTAAAGGTAGCCTGAAACTCAGAACAGCACATACAGAACCTAAATATTCAATGGAAAAAAAACAATAAATCTTTACTTGCAAGGATAGAAACAGAGCAAGAATTTTTTTTTTTTTTTTTTTTGCTTTTTGGGTCACACCCGGCAATGCTCAGGGGTCACTCCTGGCTCTGCACTCAGGAATTACTCCTGGCGGCGCTCGGGGGACCATATGGGATGCCGGGGATTGAACCCTGGCCGGCATGAGCCAGCCGCGTGCAAGGCAAATGCCCTACCCGCTGGGCTATCGCTCCAGCCCAGGGCAAGAATTTCTACTCTCATCACTCTCATTCAACATAGCAGTGGAAGCAAAACTATAAATACTGATAAGTAACATAAATATCTTCATAGAAAACCCCAAGTATTATGTCAGAAAAAAAAGCTTCTGTAACAAGTGAATTTAACAAGTGGGAAAAAACATGCTGCTGCTGAATCGTTCCAGGTCTGGGCTGAGAACTCTGGGCCTTCTGGAAAGGGGAGAGGGACAATTCCCCTTTCTGCCTGAAGGCTCAGTAGCTGCCACTCACACCCTAGATCCTCCAGCATAGAAACAGCCCAGCTCCACAACTGAACCTCATCAAGTCACCAAGTCACCAAATCACTCCAGTTCCATAGCTCCCACTATGACACCTCCAAATTCAATAGTTCTGACAGCCTGATAACCACAGCAAATTTGTTGGGAAAGTCACGTAGAAGACCACCGAGTTCAATGAGTAAAAACAAGAACACAGAAAGCTCAACTAACACCAACCAGCTCAGCAAATCCTAAATGACTTTAGTAATGTTGTGAGTTATAAAAATTATCACAAATTAACTTTAACTGATCTACTTTTTGAATAATTTTATTTGTCTTTTTGTTGTAACAAAAAATATGAAGTAAAATTGTGTCTGCTAAGGGGGCAGGCTTGCATGGTGGGTGGGAAACTGAAGAGATTGGTGAAGGGAAGGTCACACTGGTGGTGGGATTGGTGTTGGAACATTGAATGCCTGAAACAACTGTATTATGAAAAAAAACTTCTAAATCATGGTTATTATTTTTTAAAAAAGATAGAACATCTGTATACCAATGCCAAATGCACATATGTATATACGTATAATACAAATGAATCATAAAAACCAAATTTTTACCCCCCAAATTGTTTAAATGGGCTCGAGTGATAATAGGGTGAGTACAGTGCTTGCCTTGCATGCAGGTGACCCATTTTGATCCCCGACATCACATATGCATCTTCTCAAGACCCACTAGGACTGATCCCTGAACACGGGGTGTTGGTAAAATTTGACAAGCTAGGGTTAGGGCAGTAACTTAAGAGGCTAATTTTTAAGTCCTTTTCATTCTGGAACCCTGCAATCAATCCCTAGCACTGCATGGTCCCCTGAGCACCGCCAGAAATGACCACCCCCAAGTCCAGCACCAGACTGTCTGTAGCCCCTGAGCACCTCTGGATGTGGCTCCCCATCTACAAAGAAACTGACAAGCTATTTCTGAAATTCATATGGAAAAGAAAGGGATACAGAATAACCAAAACGATCTTAAGGAAGTTGAAAAAACATACACTTTTCAATTTCAAAACCTGTTATGGGACTAGAGAGACGACTCACCGAAGATCAGATTCCTGGCACTACACAGTCCTCTGAGCACTGCAAAACATCAGGAGGAGCCTTAAGTTCTACCCGGGTATGGCTCCAAAACTACAAGAATATAACAACGCTACGATAATCAAGACTGTGTGACACTGACATAAGATAGATGTAGCCTCATAGAATAGTATTTAGAGTCCAGAAATAGACTCTCGCATATCAATTAACATAGCTAATTGAATTTTTTCCTGCCCCTCGAGGTGTTGCAGGTGTGGCTGTGGTGCCCAGCTGCGTCAGCAGGTGGCAGACAGGAGACAGGCTTGTCTAGACTGAGGGTTCTGCCCCGTGGGCCCTGGATGGTTGATGGTCTGACATAGAAAAGACTGGGCCCCCTGGTATAAACCCAGAGCCATTGGGTTTGGGTAGCCACTGGCAAGCTACCCGTGGTGTATTCGATATGCCAAAAAGAGTAACAATAATGGACCTCATTCGAACGAATGGAGATGTTACTGGCGCCCACTCGAGCAAATTGATGAACAACAGGAAGACAAGTGACAAGTGACAACTGAATTTTGACAAGGGTGCAAAGGCAACACAATGAGGAAAAGAACAGTTTTTTCAATCAATAGTACTAAAATAATTGTATGTTCATCTGCAAAAGAAAGAGTTAAAACCATTATTTCACACACATACAAAAATAACCAAAAGGATTAAAAACCAAAGTGCTACAATTGAAAAACTCTCCAAAACCATAGGTATAAATATTTATAATCTCATCTTAAGAAGTGGTTTCTTATATATAACGTCAAAAGCATAAACAACAAAGGAAAATTAGGTAAACTTTACTTCATCAAAAAAAATTTTAAGGTGTTACATAACACAGAACCAAAGAAATGAAATGTCAACCCGAAGAATGGGAGAAAATATTTGCAAGTAATCTAGTTGACAAGAATCTTTTATCTAAAATATATAAAGAAGCCTTACAACTTAATAGCAAAAAAGACAAATAACCCAATTTAAAGATGGGTCAGGGATTTGAATAGACATTTCTATAAAGATACAGAGATGGCAAAATAATATGTGAAAAAATGCAACATCATTAGCCGCAGAAGTATGTGAATCAAAACCACAATTAAGCACTATTTCATACCCATAAAGGTGGCCCAAAGAACAGTAGAGAAGGAAAGAAATCTGCCTTGTATTCAACTGACCCAGTTAGAATCCCTGGCACCACAAAGGGTTCCCTGAACACCACCAGGTGTCACTTCTGAGCACAGAGTCAGATTGGGGCCTGAACACCTTCAGGTGTAGCCCACCCACACCCCCCAATATAGATGATACATTTTGGCAAGACTGTGGAGAAAATTGAACCCTAATACACTTCTGCAATGTAACACTGTGCAACTGCAGAGGGAAATAATTTGGTAGTTCCTCAAAAGGTTAAAATGGATCCATAATATGATCCAGCAGTCTCACTCATTCCTGAGTATTTACATTCAAGGGAAATGAAAAAATGCAAGCATATGGTCAAACAAAAACCTGCACAAATGTTTATCACTAGTGAATGGATAAACAAATTGTGGTATGTCCATACAATTGAACAATAAAAAGGAATGATGTGTTGATCCATGTGACAAGGATGAAGTTGAAAGCATTATGCTAAGTGAAAGAAGCCAGAGAGTAAAGGTCACATATGGGGTTCAAGCAACATTATAGTGAGTAGGATGCTTGCCTTGTATGCAACAGACCTGTGTTCAATCCCAGAGCCCCATATGGTCCCTTAAGCCCTGCCAGGAGTGATCCCTGTGTTTAGAGCCAGGAATAAGCCCTGAGCATCAACAGGTGTGGTCCCAGAACAAAACAAAAAATAGTACATGTGGTATGATTCCATTCAAACGACGTTTTCAGAAAAGAGAAATCTATAACAGAAAATAAATTAATAAATGTGTAGAAACTGGGGAGTTTGGGGCAAATGGATTATTACTGTTTGTAGATAAAGAATTACTTTGAGGAGTGGTGAAAATATTCTAAAATTGATCGTGGTGAAAGCTTTAAAAAATTTTGAAGCATACTAAAATTGAAAACACAACTCAAATAATTGAAGTGTATATTTTATATTCTGGAGCTGTGGGAAATGAAATATGTAAGGCTTTAATAGGGATGATTATCCCAACAATTAGACTTGTACTTGTCACTGGAGCTATTTTTATTCAAGTTATATGTAAAATTAAGGTGCTGACCTCATGTGATGTACATGTTAATTTTTATTATTAAATCACTGTGAGATAGGCCATTACAAAGATGTTCATGATTGGGTTTCAGTCATACATTGTTCCAACACCCATTCCTCCACCAGTGCACATTTCCCAACACCAACATCCCTAGTTTCCCTCTCCTCCCCAACCTGACTACATGGCAGGCTCTCTCTCACTCTCTCTCACTCTCTCTCTTTCTCTCTCTCCCTCTCCCTTTTCTCTTTTTGCTCGTTATGGTTTACTATACAGACCCTGAAGGGTTATTATGAATATCCCTTTACCTACTTTCAATGCTCAGTTCTAGTATAACTTTACCATTTTCAACTATCTGCAAACTGGTCCCTTTCTCTATCTTATCTGTCCTCCACCCCCATCACACACACACACACACACACACACACACACACATACACACTTGTGGTAGATTCCAACTATTGACAAGTCCTTCTGGCCTCTGTTCTGTCTGGCCTTGGATACTAATCTCATACTTTTCTTTATATCCCACAAATTAATGCAGTCAATCTATGTCTGTCCTTTTCCTTCTGACTCATTTTACTCAACATGATACTCTCCATGTCCATCCATTTATAGACAAATCTCATGACTTCATTTTTCCTAAGAGCAGCATGGTATTCAATTATGTATTATGTAGATGTACTAAAGTTTCTTTATCCAGTCATCTGTTCTTGGGCACTCAAGTTGTTTCCATATTCTAGCTATTGTGAAAGTACTGCTAATTTATCCTGAGAATTCTTACACTAGCAAATAATGAAATTGGCCTCTAAAAAAGAAAATTGGGTGATTATATTGACATATAGACTATCCTGTATATCCCTATAGCAAAGTTCAAACTTTATTAAAAATAAATAAAGCATATATTTTAATAGGGTGAATTGTATGGTACATAAACCATACCTCAAAACACTCAACTATAAGAAAACAATCTTTTTTCAAATGAGCAAAATATTTAAAGTTAATTTAATAAAGAAGATCCATGAATGGGAAAAAAAGTACTTGAAAAGGTATTTAATATCATTAGCTTAGAGGTAAAAGTAAATCAAAATCGTAATACAATATCGCTGTGCTAAAAATAGCTTTTTAAAAAGAAAGTGGAGAGGGGCTAAAGAGATAATACAACGGGTATAGCACTTGCCTTCCAAGGGACCACCCAGGTTTGATCCCCAATTCCCACCAGGAGTGATCAATCCCTGAACCCAGAACTAGGAGAAAACCTGAGCACCAGTAGATCTAGTCCAAAGCAAAACAAAAAAAAAAATCAAATCAAGTATAGCCCCAAATCCAGAAAAAAAATGAAACATACATACATACGCACATACATGCACACACACACACACACACACACACACACACACACACACACATATATATATATATATATATATATATATATATATATAAGTGTACTCAATAAGGGTAGTTTGTTAATCCTTAAAATGTATTGATTATTAGGTATTGTAACAGGAGTTATCTTTATTTTATATATATATTTTTTATTTTTTATTTACAATAAAATTTTAGTAACAAGGCTTTTAATAGTGTAAATGATTAAGCTTTAAGTGACAGTGTTACTGCGTCATGCCCACAACCAAAGTGTCACTCTTCTTTCCACCACTGTCCATCAGCTTTCTCCAGCATGTGACCTTGCTAACTTCTCTTCTATTGCCAGTCTAAGGGTCATTATGATTTGCAATTCCATGATAATCAAGTGACGATAAGCACTTTTCCTCTCTCAGCTGGCCATCAGTATGTCGTCTTTGAGGATTATGAAGCATATTAGTGATACTGTGGTTTTATAAGATATGTTTTGAAAAATAAAGCAAAGAAAATGTGTCATGTTTTATAGATGCATGCTGAGGTATTTCACAGTATAATTTTACTTTTAAATATATCTAAGAAAACTCAGGTGAAATAAATAAGACAAAATTTTAATAATTATTAGTTTTGTGCTGAGCATATAAGGATTTATTGTATTCTAATTCTTAACCACTTGAAACTTTTCACAGTAACACATTTTCCAAATTTGGGGAGATGCCCAAAGCACAGAAACACATGTGCTGGACCCCAAGTTCAATGCCCAACACCTCATCGCCCTTACCTCAGCACTGCCAGATATGATCATCTTAACACCACCAAGTATGACATGGCCCCCAGCTCAGCACTGCCAGGTGTGACCCTGGTGGCTACTGCGTTACTAGGTACAAGCACCCTAGGACCTGACTAACAACAGGAGTGGCGCATTGACTTTCCCCAGCACTGCTTAGGAAGCTCCCAAACAAGTTTTCAAAACTAAACACACATCATTGAAGAACAGAAATCTTGAAACTAGAACCAGCAAAGTTTTCACATCCAATTTGGTCCCCAGGACATCTCAACATTCTTTGGAAAGGAAATGGAAAAGTGTGTGACATGTTTTATAAAGCTTCTACCCTAAAATGCTAAAATGGGCAAACGTGTTCAGAAGGCTGGTTCAAATCCCAGTCTCCCAAATCTGCCAAATGAGATTGTGACAGCTACACCCTTTTACTCTGGCAGCCCAGCTATCTGTGATCCCTGGACTTGCAAAGTTTACAGTTGCACCACAGTGTGTGAGCACCACAAAAAGGGGGCACGACCCTTGGTGAGCACAGCCACTAGAAAGGTATGTGGTCACCAAAGCTAGAAAGTGCAACCTGTGGGGAATGCGTGTGTGCACACTACAGCACCACCAACCACAACTTTTGCTCCTTAGCTAAGAGTGTCCATCCTGATGAATACCTGTGCAAGAGCAGAGACTCAAGGACCACGAACCTCAGTGGGCACCTGGCCAAGCATGCAAGCGTGCAGTCAGTTAGGCGGCATCATCAGCCATCACAGCCAGGTGCGGACTAGTCCGCCATTACAACCACAACAATAAAGACAGCAATAAAGGGAGAGGGGAGAGAAAGCAGAACACAAAGTGTAGAGAACAAAAGGAAAATGGAGCAGCACCCTGCTCAAATTCCTCACCCACAGGATCATGAGATAATAAAATGGTTATTGTTTTCAGTCACTAAAGTTTTGGGTCACTTTCTTGGTGACAATAGTTAATGGGAATAGAAAACCAGAAGGTTCTACTTAAGCAGAGCAGCGACAGATGGAGTTTTTTTTTACCATGTGTACAAAGCTTCCTTGAAACTGCAGAGGTGAGTGTCCTGACCCCTAGACTCTCAATAACTGGACTGAATGTGCTGGTGGGCTTGTGGAGGGCAATGGCAGAGCTTTCTGGGTCTAGGATCTGCCTGGGTAAAGAGCAGGAAAGGGTATCATCTAATAGGAACTGACTGAGAGGCATGGGGGGAGAGTGCAGAAGCCCAGGGAGGGAGGCTGGGATGGAGAAGTGGAAAAAGGGAGAAAATTTGGTTTTAGAGGGTGGAGTGATAGTACAGCAGGTAGGGTGTCTGTCTTGCACGTGGCCAACCCGGGTTTGATTCCCAGCATCCTATATGGTCCCCTGAGCACTTGCAGGAGTAATTCCTGTGTGCAGAGCCAGAAGTAACCCCTGAGTATTGCTGGGTGTGACCTAGAAAGAAAAAGAAGGAAGGAAGAAAGAAAGGAACAAAGGAAGGAAGGAAAGAGGGAAGGAAGGAAGGAAGGAAGGAAGGAAGGAAGGAAGGAAGGAAGGAAGGAAGGAAGGAAGGAAGGAAGGAAGGAAGGAAGGAAGGAAGGAAGGAAGGAAGGAAGGAAGGAAGGAAGGAAGGAAGGAAGGAAGGAAGGAAGGAAGGAAGGAAGGAAGGAAGGAAGGAAGAAAAGAAGGAAAGAAGAAGGAAGGAAAGAAGGAAGGAAGGAAAGAAAGAAAGAAAGAAAGAAAGAAAGAAAGAAAGAAAGAAAGAAAGAAAGAAAGAAAGAAAGAAAGAAAGAAAGAAAGAAAGAAAGAAAGAAAGAAAGAAAGAAAGAAAGAAAGAAAGAAAGAAAGAAAGAAAGAAAGAAAGAAAGAAAGAAAGAAAGAAAGAAAGAAAGAAAGAAAGAAAGAAAGAAAGAAAGAAAGAAAGAAAGAAAGAAAGAAAGAAAGAAAGAAAGAAAGTTAGAAAGAAAGAAAGAAAGAAAGAAAGAAAGAAAGAAAGAAAGAAAGAAAGAAAGAAAGAAAGAAAGAAAGAAAGAAAGAAAGAAAGAAAGAAAGAAAGAAAGAAAGAAAGAAAGAAAGAAAGAAAGAAAGAAAGAAAGAAAGAAAGAAAGAAAGAAAGAAAGAAAGAAAGAAAGAAAGAAAGAAAGAAAGAAAGAAAGAAAGTTAGAAAGAAAATGTTGGTTTTAGGGAGTAGAGGGAAGGGACATGTTGAAAGGGAACTTTGAAGATGGGGCATCCTGAAGTTTAAGATTCATTAAGATTCATTGTTGTCATAATAAATAAATGCTGCCCAGGGTCTTGCCCCAGGACAGTGACCTTAAGCTAAGGCAACAAGTCAAGTGAATTATTTTAAGAGGCATGATCAGAAATGAGACAGAACTTCAGTGTCTGAGGTCTCAAGGCACATGGCCTCCATTGAAGTCCTGTCCTGTGGTGGGGAGGAACGTTCTGGGTCACTCTATACCTCCCAAGGACCTGCGGCCACTCACATGCTAATTCTGCCACCATTTGGTGCCCTAGCTCAAAGGCCATGATCAGCTCAACTCTGCATTTCTGATACTAAGCGTCTCCCCTCACTTTCCAATTATTTCTCTGCTCCAGGGTCCCACAGTTCTGTCACCTCCAATGACTCGCCCAGCCCAGAGTTCTAGGAATCCACCTCAAATCCTCCTGGCTTGCGCCCACATTGGATCTAGCAGGGGAAACGTGGATTCTGGCCGCTCAAAGCTCCCTCTTTCCTCCTGCCCCTGCTCCCATGTGTCTTTTTAATTAATTAATTTAAACTTGGGCCACACCCAAGGGTGTTCAGGGTTTATTCCCAACTGTGTGTTCAGGGAATCACTTCCTGAGCTGCTCAGGGGACCTTATGTGGTGCCAGGGATAGAGCCTGACTTGGCTGTGTGTAAATCAAGGCCCTGCCTGCTGGGACCTGGGGTCCCCCAGATCTTTTGTAGGTGCTACCATCTCCCATGACTCCTCAAAGGGGAGGGGTCCACATAGTCCACACCGTTCACAGTCCAAATGTGGATCTCATGAGGCATGGTTGTCAGTGACTCCTGAACTCTCCCAGTGTGGCATCCTGATTGGTCATTCACATTCTGACCTCTGGCCCCTAATCTCCTTTTGCTCTTGCTCACTCCCCACTCCCAAACAAACCCATGTGATAACTCTTGCCAGACTCTAGCTTCTTCAGCCTGGGGCATTTCAGAGAATTTGCAAGTAGAACTTCCTTCCCTCAGTTCCTCTCGGAGTTGTTGACTCCTCCCTTCCAGAAACGTATTGATCCCACACCAAAGCATCTGAGAAGTATAACCAGGGATGCCTAGAAATACGGCACTGAGCTACCCATGATTCAATCCTTGCAGCGAGCAGAGCAGAGCTACTCCTATCCACCCCACTTCTCTGAGGAGGAAAGTGAGGTGAAGGGCCTTCCTAATTCACCTTTCCCTAAGCAGAAACCTGAAGCACACAGGGCAATGCCCCTCAGGCTGCATGTCTCTTCAACGGCAGAACACTGGTTCTCAAGGCTAGAGTGACACCTGACCCCCTCCTGTAGACCGTAGGGTACTGGTACAGCAGGGGGCTAATAGATGCTGCTGACTAAAGTGCTCCGTGGATGAATCAACCAGCCAGTGAGGAGCCTGCGTCTCAGCTACGGTCTTGCTCAGGCATTGAGGAGAATCCTAGAGCACACAGCTGCCTTCCAGTAAGCGGTCAACAGAGGACAGGCACTGGGGGTCAGCCTATGAGGAGGAGAATGACAATAAAAATAACTAAATTATTCAGTAAAACAGGATGATTATACTAGTGTATAAATTAAATATTATAAATTATGTAACCTTGTGGAAATTATTGACTTGTTTAATTACATAATTAAATTTTAAAATACATCGAAAACTACTTCTTGGGCAGTGAGCTGTCGTCCCCCAACCCAGACGGGGTCTCCCCACAGCCAAGGCCAATTTCGAGGAGAGTTTGGGAATTTGCAGGGACAGTGAAAGTCAAGACGGGAAGTCCCTTACCACCTCCACCTCCCTGCAGAAAAAGCGGGTGATGCGCTAGCCCACATCTGGTGCTTTCAGGGTCGAACCCCATCAGAGGGCACATCCCTCGGCACACCAGCCCCCTTCCAATGGTGTCGGCGCTCCCAAGCCAGACGCACTCACTCACCTCCTGCCCACACGCTTTTCTACCACAGGCACTTAGCACCCCGGCTGGGCCCCTCCTTCTGGGCTCTGGTCCGCACTGGCCGTCGCCGTCGGATTCTCCGTACATAAGGGCGGTGGGGTAGGAGCGCGCGAGGGTGCAGAACCTGCCAGGCGCCAGGGATGCGACTGACCACCTCGGGTTTCCATTCCCGGAGCCCGGGCCGCTAGGTCGCTCCAGCGGGAAGCAGAGGAACCTGGAATCCAGAGCTTTGCGTCCTTGAACCTGCACGGGAGCCACGCCGAATCCGAGCGAAGGTGCTGGAAGCTCCGAACTGCAGCCGCGACTTGTCTGGGCACTTAAGGCCAGACCTTCTCCTCTTGGGAAGTGAGGTGTACAGTGGAAGGGGTTCCCCCGTTACTACCCGAACCCGCCCCCCCAGCATCGGCCGTCGGAGAGCGCCTGTGAGAGGAGGGGAGCGAACCCGAAGACGGAGAGGGGACCCAAGGTCCCAGTGGCCTGGGCAAGTGTCTGACTGAACCTGTTGCCTCCTCGGTAAATGGGGCAGATAATAAACAACTCGCTGTTCTCGAGGCTTACTATGAGCATGGAGTATTTTCTTGACGTTCACGAAATTCAGATGTTAGGAGTGGTGACGGGGCCGCAGGCCGCTGAGCCTAAGGACACGGTTGCGCACCCCGAGAGATTGCGAGGCGGGAGAACCAGAGAAGGTGCCCCAGAACCCAAAAGACCCAGCCCACTCTACGCGTCCCTTGGGTGGGGACAGGCAGCTGGAAGCCTGGCGGAGAGGGCTCCGCTGCTGGACACCCGGGCAGGGAGGTGGTCGCTGGACTTGCGAGCGCGCGACAGAGCGGGGTCGCGAAGTTCTTATTTCCAGGAGCTGCGTCGCGTTTTCTGCTACTTGTTCTCTTGCGAGTAACTTCCCTCCCCGACCCTGTCCTCTCCCACGGTTTCCTTCCCCGCCCTCGCCCCTTCTGTCTGTCTCTCTGTCTCTGTCTCTGTCTGTCTCTGTCGGTCTGTCTCTTTCTCTGTCCGTCTCCCTCCCCAGTACTTCTCCCGCTTCTTCTCCCTCCAACCCCCGCTTCCAGCTCGTCGTCACCCGCACTTTATAACCAGCCAAACACCCCTTTCCAATTAAAGTGGAATTAGGCAACTCAATCAAATTAGTTCCCTATTAAAGCCCTTCTTTATTAAACCGTTTTTCTTGTCCTGCTATTAAGTTTCACCGCCTGGCGGAACTCGAGCCGGCCCCAGAAGTTTACCTTGGGATGTCGCCTGGCCTCGTCTCGGGGCAAAGGCTCCCCATTTCCCGGAGAGGGGGAGTCACTCAGAGGGGGTGGGTGGTTGGCGGGCGAGGTCGGTGGGGCCACGACGGTGGGGGGTAAGCAGCACCCGAGTCCTGCCGCCCGTCTCCCACTCTCGGCTTCCGCCGTCTGCAGAGCCCCAGCGCCCACCACTCCCAGACCTCCCACTCCCCCAGCCCGACCCAAACCTCTCTGAACAAGGAAGCACTTGGGGTGCCACCAGGCTGAGCCCCAACTGCGCCCGCAGAGCGCGGCGCCCAGGCCGCCAGCCTCGACGGGGTGCGGGGAGAGACGGACGCGGAGAAGCCCCGCGGTTGCCAGAGTGGGCGCACACCGGTCCCAGAGGTGCACGACTCTCTCCAGCCACGCTCCCTCCGAGCTCTCCAAGAGCCGCTGCGAAGCAGCTTCCAAAAAGCTGTGTCGCGTTTTCTGCGACTTGTTCGCCCCGCGCCTGGGAGGGTCTGACCACCAGCCAAACCTTAGTCAAGCTTTATTCCCGGCCCCGCAGCCCCAGCGAGACAGCTACGCCATTTCCACCGAGAAGCGGAACGGGATTGTGTTTTCTTAGAAAATAACATTTATTTCTAGTTTATGTCTATGCAAAGGAAAGCACAAAGGGAGCCGTTCTGGGCCGCGCACCCCGCTCCGGCCTGGGCGCGTCCAGAGAGGGCGGCCGCTCGCTCAGTTCCTGCGCCGCCCGCGCACCTCGGCGGCCCAGCCGAGGCGGGGCCTCAGGCTGGAGGGGCGGGGTGGGCGGGAGCGGGCCCGAGTTGACGATATAGTTTATCTATCAAACCTGGTAAGTACAATGCGCGCATAGTCTAATTTTTTCCCATTTTGTCCTTTTTGCTTGTTTTTGAATATTTTTCACGTTAATACGGAGATCACCTACAGATTACAATTAATAACTTAGAATTCCATCTTATAACATTATACACTGGCTTGTATATATATATATGTATAGATTATATATAGATTTATACATATATAAAAACACACTGCACCAAGGAAACCCATGCTTATCGGCATAAGCAACAAAGAGCAACAAATACCGCAACGAGGAAAGTGCACCTTAGAACTTGTTTCCTTTTTATCACACTTGATATCGATATATATGTTGTGTCCCAAAGGCTCGACTCAGTGCCAAGAGATTTATACATCCTAAATTTATATTTGTTAGAGCAAATATTAAACAAAAAAAGGGGGAGGTGAGGGACGACACAGAAGCCGGACTCTGGGACTCTCCTGGTCCTCCTGCGAGCTCGGCTGCCTTGGGGATTTAGGGGGAGGAGTGGGGACGCCGTGAGCAAGGCGGGGGAGGGGGTTGGGGGCGTGCGCAGCGCCCCGCCTCCTGTCTCCCGAACTCCCTGCCCTTTGAAGGGCTGGGGTCTCTAGGAGGGGGCCGGGCCGGGGAAGGGGATGAGGTTCAAGAACCCCTGCACCTGTCACTGCTCCTGCTTGCTCCCCGGTCCCACCAAAACAAAAACGTCAAGGACCTCAGCGTTCTAAGCGCCCAGCCAAGGTGAAGGAGCGCAGGGGCACGGGGCACAGCCGGGAATCCCGCGGGGACCGTCTGGCTGCAGGCTCCGCGGCCTACTGCTTCTCCGGGGCCCCGTTGACCATAGGCCCGTAGAGGCCGCCGCCGTACGTGGGCTCCTTGTGCACGGCGGCGGCGGCAGCCGAGCGGTCGCGCATCAGGTCGCTGAAGGCGTAGTCCATGGGTGGCCGGAAGCCGAGCGTGGGCACCAGGCCGGCGGTGGAGTAGGGGGCCATGAAGGCCAGGCCGCGGCTATGCGCCGCCGCCGCCGAGTAGGCCAGGCGCAGGGGGACTGAGGCCCAGCGGCGCCCCAACGGGTAGGCCCCGGCGTCCGCACCGAAGTGGCTGGCGTTGGGCTGCAGGGGGAGAGAAGGCCGAGCGGCTACTAAGAGAGCCCAGCGCCCCGGGCGCCATGGCTCCAGCCAGCAAAGGTCTGTGGTGCGGCGGCGCGGCAGGGCCGCTTGCAGCGGCCCGGGCAGCGCAGGGCCCCCGCTCGCGGCCGCGTCCACGCGACCCGGCCAGGCGTCGTCCGCGGCCGCCACGCCGCCCACCGCCGCCTTCTCCGGGGCACGATGGGGCCTAGGCCGGCCGCCAGGCCCCCGCGGTGGTGGTTCAGCACCTGCTCGATGGCCTGCACCACGTCGCCGCCGCAGCCCTGCAACACCAGCTCCAGAACGCCCCGCCGGTGACCAGGGAAAACTCGCGTCAAGATGTCCAGCGGCGTCCGCTGCCGCGGCCCCGGGCCTCCGCCCAGCCCCGGCGCCGGCACGGCCTCTGTCTCCCTCTTTGTCAGCCTCGGAACCGGAGTCAGAGCCCAATGGGCTAGCAGATCCCCGGCTGTCCTCCTCGCCGCCACCTCCTGGACCAGTGCTGCCGGGGCAACTGCCACCTGCCTCCTTGGGAGCCCGGGCCAGAGGCGACCCCGAAAAGGACTCGCCGTCGCCGTTCTCAGAGCCGGAGCCGGGCCGTACCTCCGGGGACGATGTCCCTGGGCCCGAGTCCGCGCCGTCGGGCGATAAGGGCTTGCCCTGAGGCTGCGGGCTGCCAGGGCGGCCGGTCTGAAGCAGCGTCTTGGGGGAACAGGTCGAACTTCTGTAACTTTGCCTCTGGAAGGGAAGAAAGGGGAGATCAGAAGCTATTAGTGGAGACGCAGCCACACCCACTGTATCCCCGTCCTTTGGGTCTGTTCTCTTCTGCTCTGAGCCCGACTCCCTCTTTCTTCCTGCTCACACGTATTTCTTCTCCTCTGGGCCCTGCAGTTCCGTCTTTCCTTTCCTACACCCAACTCTCTCTCTCTCTCTCTCTCTCTTCTCTCTCTCTCTCTCTCTCTCTCTCTCTCTCTCTCTCTGCAACTTCCCTCCCCCTTCCCTCATGACCCAGACCACCTGTGCCTCCCTTCCTAAATCTGTCGCCCTTCACCTCCCTTTTCTAGCCTTATCCTGTGCTGGCCAAGTGAGCGGGCTCCAGGTCCAGCGCCTCAGCATAACTACCACCTTCACCATGAAGAACTCAAGCGACTCCAAGACCATTCCAAGAGCCAAACTGGCCCTCTGGATGATCGCTGTCCTTGGCTTGCCGGGGGAAGGTTCACTGGGCATTGAAAAACCAAACCCCATTCTCTATAGGCAAAAGTAGAACCGCTCACTAATTTTAATCTAACCTTTCTGAGATTATGAGCTAAATACTCTTCCCTCCCAAACCGGGATGTGACAGGGCCCCAGTGGCCCAGTCTGACTTCCGGCCTCCCCAGTAACAGTCGTGGAAAGGCTCCGAAGAGGGCAAAGAGGGTGGGGCTCAGCAGGGAATGTGGGGGGCAAACAGGCTAAAGGGGCGGGGGAAAGACGAGAAAAATTAAGTTGGGTGGGGGTGGGGTGAAAAGGCTGGAAAGTAGCCGCCACGTACAGCTTGCGCAGTCAAGGAGCTCAGACCGTGAGAAAAGTAGGGACTGGGGCGAAACAGAGAGAGTAGTCTGAGGAGAGAGGGCCTTGCGGGGAGAAAAGGGTTGGGGTGGAGGAGCTCCGGAGAGCTGGGGGAGAAGGAGGGAGCCTGGTTCTTTGGAGGAAGAGCAGAAGCCCAGGCGCGTAGGTTTACACGCTGGAAACAGTGTGCGGGGTAGCTGCTTGTGGGTCGAGGAGAGGAAGATGAAAGCTTTTAAAGTTGGGTCTTGTTGGGTGACAAGGAAAAGTGCCAACGGTCCAGAAGGGGGAGTCGTGCTGATTTAAGCGTTTCTGCCCCAAATCAGCGTGAGCTCCAGCAGTGGGGCGTCGGGAGCAGGGGACTAAAGTCTTCAGTGCATAGTCGAGCGGGTGGGGTGGGGTAGGGTGGACACAGGGGGGCTGGGGGAGCACGTTCCTGTTCCCTGCTCTGCCCGACCCGCGGCGCTCTCACCTGAGCTCCCCGCGCCCGCGGCGCCGCCTCCGGTCCCCGGGGGCGTCCCCGCTCCTGGCGCCCCGCCGTCGGCGGCACACACCGAGCCGAAGACCTCGTAGGCGGGTCGCGGCGGGATGATGCCGTTGGCCGCCGCCAGTGCCAGGCCCTCGGCTGTACCGTAGAGCAGCTGCAGCTCGCGCGCCTCATTCTCCTCCTGTGCCTGCTGCCTGCGCAACGCCACCTGTGCCGCCATGACGCGCTGGCGCTCGGCAATGAGCGTGCACTTGGCACACAGACAGTCCTTCCAGCGGCAGTAGCGCTTGTGGCCCTTGAGGGCTGACACCACGCCGTGGTTGCGGCAGCGCGCGCACTTGGGCGTCCTCGGGTACTTCTCCGCCGCCCGCAACAAAAGTGGGGGCGCCCGCAGCAAGCCACCGGCCACGCTCACGGGTAGGGATGCGGCGGCTGCTGCCGCCGCCGCCACCGACGCCACCGACGCCACGGGCGGCCCCGTCGCTGTTGCCGCTGCCGTCGCCGCGCCCGGCACGCTGGGCAGCTCCGAGCGCAGCTCCATGGCCGGACCTGGCGTGGAAGACGCGAGAAGGGGGGGGAGACTGACCCGGAGGTGTGCGCTCCCGGGAGGAACCCAGGCTGGGGGTGGGGTGGAGGACCCAGACTCCGGGGGAGCAAGTGCAGCCGTCGCAGCGAGGCTGGTGAGGGCCAAACGGCTGGAAGGAGGCGCCTCCGGAGCCCCCTCGGAAGAACTAGCTCCTCCCCACGCCCCCCGGAGGTCCTCTTCCTAGAGCTGATGTATGCGCCAAGTGTGAGATTTCGTTTGAATCAGTGGCTCCGCTAGGGGGAAAAAAGACAAAAACATTAAAGTCATCACCAGATCGGATGGAAAAGGAAGGTTTTTTAAAAGAGTATTCCCCAAAGTTTAGCTTAATTGGGGCGAGACGGGTAGAGAGGGATGTTCATTTGATGGGCACTGGACTAGAGAGAAAACTTCCCTACAGTTAGATGCCCAGGGCAAGGTAAGGAACCAAAGCGGAATGTTGGGTTCCTGGCTGCGCGCGAGAGGCGGCGAGCGGCGGGCGGGCTGAGTTCATGAGGTAGGGCGGGAGGACCGAGAAGAGTTGGGGAGAAAAACCAGCAACAGAAAGAGGCCTTTTAGGAAGTAGAGTGAGGGCTCGGAAACAACTTCGAGACAAAGTTGGGCGAGGGGGAAAGGAAGAGGTGGGAAAGAGGGCCGCAAGATCCACGGTTCAGGCCTCCAGGGTGTGGGAGAGAAAATGGGCGAGAAGCTGAGGTTAGAAGGCCTGGGCAGAAGTGACGAGGAAATTCAGCAGAAGAAACTTTCTAGGGCGAGGCAAACGCAACCTAAAGTTTAGGTCAAGGAGGCAAGGAAAAGAGCGAAATCCAGTGGATGGGGTGTCTGGGCCGCGGGGTGCACTTGAGGGGCGGAGCGTGCATGCGAAGGGGGGTGATGAGAAGCCAAGAGGAGTAGTAAAACCCGCACAATGTTTGGCTCGGAGGCCTGGGCGCGAGAGTCTCGCGGCAAGCCGGTGTAGCAGGAGGGAGCCAGATCCCGACCGTGCCCCTCCCTTCCCTCCTCCTCCTCCCTCCGGGTTTAGGGTCAGTGTCGTCAGACACGCCCTCCCTGGCTCCAGGGGCACCCACGGGGGTGCAGATCCCCACGTCCCCGACCCGGATTTGGATTCCTCGTACTCCTGGGCGCAGCGCGCAGCGCCGCGACGGGGCAGCCGCCTCCGAAACCGGCTCCGAGTACACGGGAGTCGCACCTCCGCGCCACGGCCCCAGAAGGCCCAAGTAAGACCGGATCCCGCGCTTCCGCCGCGGCCTCCTCTGGGTCCCCGGATCCCCTCGCGGGCCCGGGCCCCGATTCTCGTGTCTCCACCCCCGAAACCCAGACCCACTTCCGACGCGCGCTGCCCGCACTTCCCTCGGAGCCTTCGGGGCCACGCAGCCCTTGAGGCCGGCGTAGCCAGGGCCCGATCCACGGGGCCGCAGGCCCGGCCGCATCCCCTGCACCCCACCCCTCCGGCCCTCCATTACCTGCCTCGGGTTCGGGGGACCCTCCTCCTCCGCTGACGCTACGGCACCTCCCAGCTCCGCTCTCGACGCCGGCGCTCTCGGCCTCTTCCCTGGCCCCCCTGGCCCCTGGTCTGACCACGTCACCCTCCTTCAGTCACCATGTCCGAACTTCCGGACCCTTCGGAACGCCGCGCAGTCCAAGGCCTCCGTCGGGAATCGGAGAACCGGGACGCGCGGGGACCGGCTGGCTGCAAGTTGCGCCCCGGCCCTTGCCGCGCCGCGTCCCCTCGCGGAGCGCGGCCGCTGCGCACAGCCGGGCCCCAGTTGCCTGGCGCTGCCACACTCTCAATGAGCCGCTCGCCCGCTCTATTGTTGCTCCTTAGGGCTCCATTAGACAGAATTGGACAACAATGTGGCGCTTGCCATTGGCCAGGGGAGGCAGACGGCACTCTGATTGGCCGGGCCCGCGCCCGGGGAGCCCCGCATTCTACAGTGTCCGAAAGATTCGAAACTCCAAAAGCTCCGCGGAGTGACTCGGGGAGGGAGGGGGCGCCAGGGAAGGAGTGGAAAATAAACCCGTGGGCTAGGAGGAGCGCTGCAATATCGTGACAAGTCGTTTCCGTGCTCCCGAGAGCGTGTGAATTGCGCCTAATTACTGTGTCCGGTGCGCCTCTACGTAGACGAGTGTAACCCCTCGACTTCGGGGGCGCGGACTAGGCTTACGCGGCGCTGAGAGGCCGGGGGCACTTGGCAAGGCCGAGCTTCCCAAGTGGCCCAGGCGGCTGGGGGCGGGTTGGGGACAGGTGACAATTCAATTACCGCCATAGGGGTGGGGGGTGGAATGGGGGCGCGGGTTGGGGAAGGGAGGGTGTTCATGGCATAAATGCCAAGAGGGTTTCCCTGCCTTTCTCCGACTCGCTTTCCTTGTGCTCCCAAGTCCGAGACGTTTGGGATAGTGGGGGACTATTGTTTGGACTTGCCCCTGCCTCGTCTAAAGAGTATGTCCTTTATTTGAAAAGTTTTGATACGATAAGTTATCCCGGAGGGTAAGTCCGGTCGCTGAGGATTTTCATTTATAAAGAAGAGTCCACAGGAGAAAAAATGAGAGTGCGCTTCTAGCCGGCGCCCACCGCGCTCCCCAACTCTGCGCCTTCCGCCCCCCAGCCCCCCACCCCCCCACCTCCTCTCCTCCGCTCCTTCTCGCCCTTCCCTTTCCCGTCTCTCGATCCTCGCGGGTTCTCCGCCCAGGAGATGGGATTCTTTCTAGTTGTCGGCGTTTTAAAAATGAGCAGTTTGCGTTTCCTTTTTAAACGAAGTCAAAGTTGGCCTCTTCGTTTCTGCAGATGCCCTCGGAAGCAGGACGCGCACTGTCTGCTTGTCCTTCCGGCCCGGAGACAAGGTCGCCACGGCCCCCCAGGAGCGGCTCTAACTTTCTCCGGGCTCTCCTTCCTGACGTCACGGCCGAGGAGCAGCGGCCTGCAGAGAGGTAACAGGTCCCATCGCTTCCCTGCTGAAAGGCATCATGTGGAGCCAGCGCTGCCTCCTCGGCCCGGAGCGACTTGGCTCTCTAGCTCTGCCGCTCTCTGTCTTCCCGGACTTTCCCAGTCTCTAGTGAACTTTCCCGCTCACTTTACTTTCTCGCCCTTCCCGAGAGTAAAGGCTTTACGTTTAATTAATTGATTAGAGAAACGCACTTTCTCGTCGTCCGCCCTTCCGTCCCGACCAAGCGTTGTCTCATTACTCTCCAAGGCCAAAGACGTGGAACCCGCGTCGTCGGGGGCGCGAACGTTCGGGGCGTGCTGAGGTGGCCCGGAGCCTCCGCCAGCAGACAGACTTGGCGAGGCAGCAGGATCTTGAGTTTTGCCTGCTCAGCTGCTGCTGCGAAACGTGGGGCTGGGGGGTTGGGGTGCAGACGCGACCCGCGGGCCCACCACAAAGCACAAACCCCTGACTCCCAGGCGCTCTCCCAGAAGGAGTTACCCCAGCACAGGAGGAGAGGGGCGGGAGGACGGAGAGGGAGGGAACTGGCGGAATGTGTAGGAAACTTAAGGGATCCGGGTGCGCTTTACGGTGCCGTGGCTCTTGTGGATGGAGCCTGAGAAGGCTTTAGGGAGTGAGGAGGAGGGTTGGGGAGTGCCTCGCGGGTTGTCTGTTCTGTAGCAGCTGAGGATCCCCGCCCCACCTTTCCACTCCCTTGGTGAGTTCGTGGCAGCCTGTGCGTTCCCTGGACCCTGGGCCAAGGGGTGGGAGTTGGGGCGTGGAGTGCATCCAGGCTCACGCCGACGCCAGACACCCACCTCCTCCCAGGGCTCCCTCGCACAAAGTTTTAAAGCAATTGCTTTGAGCCCAAATCGCAATAACATAGAGAAACCCTCTTAGCTTTCAACCCCGTGACCCAGAAGCCCTCTCTGACACCTCCAGTTGGTGTGCCAGGAACCTTATTTTGCTCGGTTGGGGAGAAGGCACGTCCTGGAACCCAGCCCAATGTGCTCTTCTTTCCTCAGTGTTGACACCCCAACAGTCCCTGGCTAAGGTGCTTCCTGATAGTGAAATGTGCTGTGGTGAGGGTGGCAGAGTAACGGTCCTGGGCCAGGGTCCCTGTGCCTCAGGCCCCAGAGGGGGAAATCTCTGCTGCTTTGGCGGCACTGTGAGGGGAGCTGAGGGCCGGGTGGTGTGGCGGTGACAGCTGACCCAGTCTGAAACTCGGGCTACCCCACAGACACCCTGGAATATAGCTTCACATTTGGCCACACACCTTGGCCACCTCATTTTGCGAACGTTTGGGTTATACCTTCGCCTGCCTCCAGTGCTGCCCACGGGGAGCCCTCTCCAGCCGCACCCCCCAGCCCAGAAACTTCCATTGTTCTCTCACTTTCTCCCAAACAGGCCGCATCCTGGGGGTGTGGGGGGCATCCTTTGGGTGACCTCACAGCAGAGCCCCAGTTCCAGGGAGTGGGGACTGCACACTCAGAAGGGGGACATCTCACACTATGCTGCCCACCCCTTTCAGCTCCGGGATCCTGCAGGTGTGGCCTCCCAGCAGGTGAAGCCAAAGCTTTGGCACGGAGTGCGGTCAGTGCGGCCAGGATCCCGTCCACACACGCTCACACCCTGAGTCCTATGCGACCTTTGGGTTCAGAATCATTTGCTGCTGCCTCCTCTGCTGTGAGGAGGTGCAGAGCTGAGGGCTGTGAAAATGGGCTCAGTGTCGAAACGCAGCAGATCGTCTCCCTTCATCCCTCCCCATTGGGCTTCATCCCTCAGCTCCTGGCAGGGCACTGGTGGGGTCCACAGGGTGGGGCCTGGTGGAGACCCATTGAGGCAGAGGTTGAGGGCTGGCGGCGCAGGCTGCAGCGCTGAGTGGGAGCCGGCTGGGGCCGCTGCCGGGGGACCCGAGAGGCGTTGACTTTTGCGCTATTTGCCCGCGGCCTCGGAGCAAGCAGACGCCATCTGTTTGCCGGCTGAGGTGCATCCCGTTTAATTACCCTCCCGGCAGCCTAATAGAGATGATATTAAACTAAATCTTTCTGACATTAAAAGTAATTATCCCCAAACCAGTGGCTCTGGGACGGAATCGCCCCTCCCGCCCTACCCCTCCCCTGGCCGTGACAGATTCCGTTAGTTTGGCCAAAGCCCTGTAGAAACCCGGGGGTTGGGGGTGGTGGGGGGAGAAGGGAAGGGCCTTTGGGACTAGCGTCTACACGGGCCGCACACCCCTAAACGCTCCTGTACGCATGAATACGCGCGTGGAGAGACACACACCTGTACGCACACAGACACACAACACAACATTTTCCTCCCATCAACTCACGAGCCACATGAGCTGGGACTCGGTGGCGGGCGGCCCCGGCGCGGGGAGAAGCGGCCTGGGATTCGAGCCCGCCCTTACCCCGGCACCCACCCCGCTGCGACGGCCCGACGGCGGGCTCCAACCCGCGGCTCTGGTCGAGGCCAAGGCCAGGGCCCCGGCACAGTGAGGCCAGAACCCCTGCGCTAGCCGGCGCCCCCGCGCGGGACCCGGCGCCCCCTCGCTCCCCGGCGGTGGCTCAGTCGCTCCACCTCTAGGGAGGCGAGCCCTGCGATCCCACTTGACAGGTGAGAAAACAGAGTCGCGAGGGGACGCCCCCGCGCACCTCACTTTGAGTAGGGAGCCCGCAGGATCCAGTCGGAGCTCTGGCGTCCTGGGGGACCCACCTGGGATCCACCCAAACCCAAAGCGCCGCGACTTTCAGGCTCTCGGCGGGCGCCCCGGGCCTGGGGGTACTCACTCTGTTCCCGACCCTCCACCCGACGCTGGCGGAGCGGGCTGCGGCCCGAGTGGGGTTCGCTACAGCCTACGAGTCGCACTCCGACACTCGGTGGCATGGAGCAGGGTGGGGGGGTGCCCGCGGAGCCGCGCAGGGGAGGCAGGGCAGTGGCCTCCCGCTCAGAAACGGTCGGTTGGGGCGCCTGGGACGAGCGCCCCGCTATTCGCCTGTCTTCTGGGTCGCCCCTGGGTCCCC
Organism: Cryptotis parvus; assembly: GCA_021461705.1. Lineage (NCBI taxonomy): Eukaryota > Metazoa > Chordata > Mammalia > Eulipotyphla > Soricidae > Cryptotis > Cryptotis parvus. Next base: position 58,512 of record JAJIBD010024222.1, read on the forward strand.
CTCAGCTACACGCAGCGGCCGTGCCGGGGTGCTGGGTGCGTTAGCGTCGGGGAAGGTGCAACGCTCCGGCAGGAGACGAGCCGATGGCGGCCAGCCCGGCGCGGGGGGGGCCCGGCCGGGGGCCACAGTGCAGCCGAGCCACAGGACGCGGGGATCGTCCCGCGCGCCGCCTTCTCACCTTCAGCTCTCGCTCGTCGCGTCGGAGAAACCTGGGCGCTTTCGGAGCGGTGCCGCTGAGTCCTTTGCTACTTCTCGCGCATCCGGAAGGCAGAGTCATTTCATTCATTCGTTCCGGCCCTCGGGCAAGCGCTCAGGATGCGGGCTCGAAGGATCTAGCGAAGTCAGCCGCGGGCGCCCTTAGAGAACTCGCGGACCAGCTGGGGACAGTCACCTGCCGTGACCTGACGAGGGCACCGGGAGAGGACCCGGGGAGACTTCCTGGAGGAGCCCCCTGGAGACATCGTTTCCCAAGTGGAAACTGCTGGTTCTGTGAGACATTATCGTCATTGTAGACAACCCAGCAAAGCAAGTTTGGAATATGTATTTTCCTGCGCATCCCCATTTACAGAACGAGACTTTTTTAACTTGCTTTTTCTTTGCAAATATGATATTTTCATATAGAAGAAGTACACAATAGCAAGAGTTTTTTTCCTTAGTATTTTATTGCATAGATATACCTTAATGTAACCTGGTCAGTTCTCTCTCTACACAGGTATTCAGTTAACCAATAAACATTGCTATAATGAACATCTTTTGTGATCTTATCTAATTATTTCCTCAAGATGAATTCTGAGAAACACAATAAACTGGTCAGAGGCTTCTTCTATTATGATAAAGGCTTTTGATAGTTACCTGTCAAAAACCGTCCAGAAAGGTCCCTTCAAGGACCATGTAGAAGGCATCTGGCTGACCTTTGTAGTCTGCCTCAAGCAGGAAAAATGTATCTTAAATTGTCTTTGGAATTTGCATTTCCTTAGCTATGCTTTACATTTTTCTGTATGTTCATTTTTAAAAATCCGTGACTCTCCTTCCCTGTTTTGTAATGGCTCTTCTCCTTTAATTTGTTAGGCCACATATTAAAGACAGTCATAATCTCTCATCTCTAACACTAGCTGCCTTTCATTTTCCTTTTTCCCCTTACTGTGTTGTTGTTAGCCAAAGTTTGCTTTTTTAAATGTTACCAAGTCTTTCGTTTTCTTTATTGAATCTATTTACTCTCACTTAGCAAGGGTTTTTCAAATCCAACTTTTAAAAAGCATTGATCTATATTTTATATTAGCAGTTTTATTTACATGTGTATATTTAGTTCATCTGAAATTAATTTTGATAGAAGGTGTGAAACTTGCTTGTAACTTAATTTTTCCCAAATGATTTTCCAGTTACCACAGCACTACTTAACGACCCCCCTGTTCCCATCGGCGGCCATATACTATATACTGAATTCTCAACTGACTGAGGTCCTTTCAGCACTTGCTCTTCTAGGGAGCTATTTGCTTTTGCACTAACCTCACTATTTAAATTATTGTATTTCTGTAGTGTTGGGGTAGCAAGTCATCCTTCGGATTCCTTCCTGATCCTACTTTTTCAGCACTCTCATGGCTTCTCTGGAAATACACTGCTTTGAATAGACTTCAAAATAAATATTTTAGAATTTATTGTCTAGTCCTTTAAATAAATATTCTAGAATTTTAAAAAGCTAGTCTCCCGTATCAAATAAGATGGAGGAGGAGGGCTTTTGAAATTTTTTAACTGCCTTTAGGCATGAGTTTGAGGAAAATTATGTCTTCACATATTAGATATTTCCATTTAGGACACTGCATGATTTTCATTCACGTGTATACCTCTTGATACATTCTGTCATTTTGGTCCTATAGTTCTGTTTCATAAGCATATTTCTTAGTTGAGAAGAGAGTCACCTATGACATTTAACTGAAAAAGACAGAGCCTAAGAAAGTTACTGATTGTAGTATATTTATCTTGGAACTGCCGTCCTTTCCAATCCTTTCCCCATTAAAAATCAGTTTTTGCAGATGCCTGGAGCTGAGTTTGGAAGCCCTGGAACTGACCGGGCCAAGGAAGGGAGGGCGAGGCTGGCTGTTTGCACAGATGAAACCCTGAAAAGGGCTGAGTTATTCACAGGTATTCCGGGGCTCTGAGGACCACAGCCACCTGTGTGGTTGTCTTTGGGCTTCTCTTTTCTCACTCCCCAGAGGGCTTTTGGAAACAGATTCCAGGACTCAGTCCCCTGCCAACTTGCAACACAAACTTACTGCGCTGCTGCGTGGTGACTGTAAGCAGTCACCGGCCTTCTCTGGACGCCCTCTCTGCCACCCTAGAGTGGATAGCCGGGCAGCAGCAGCGGCGGATCGGGCTGAAGAGGAAGACCACGAGAGCTGGAGATCAACTTGGATTTGAATCCTGACCCCTCACCCAAAGTACAAGGAGGAGCTATACTGGGCAACACCAGCCCCATGGTGGGGAGGGAGCTATGGAGACCCCACAGCCTCCACTCACCCTTGGCACCTTTTCCCCCAACAGGGAGTCCTCAAGTCCTGAGTCCTCCCCCTCAAAACCCTCTCCTCTGCCTGCGCCCCCCCCCCAGACTTTGCTTCTCTGATAGAATTCCCAGATCCCCAAGGGTCTGGGGTCCCTTATTAGTTTTCCTCCTGCTTGGGGTCATGGTGGGGGCATACTTTTAAGTCAGCTTTTCTGCCCATTTGTGGTTTATGGTCCAGACCTGAGACTGTACCTCAGGGTGAATAAATGTGCCTCCAGGCCTCCAGCCCCAGGGTGGTCAGCCCCGGAGACTTGTTAGCCTGGATACCAGCTGCCAAGCTACCGCAGCCTCACTCAGAAAGACCTGCTGCTCTCCACCTGACTCCCCTCAACCACCTAATCTCCAGTTCAGAGCAGAAGGAATGGAGATTCGGAGAAGTCTCTTTCCCAGGGCTCCCAGTTAGGCACAAAGGAACATCAACTCTTGAGTTCATACTGAAGAGGAGCTAAGAGGTGGGGTTGAGGCCACTTTCCCATTCCCAGTCTCTGACTCCCTGGGTAGGCAGAGGATGAGGGAGGGAGCGTTTTCTTTGTTGTTTGGAGCCTCTCTTTGGGGTTTCTTGCTGGCTTCCAGTGACCCTCAGAATTGAGCTCACCATCCTTGACTGCCCGCCAGCTAGCTGTGCCCCTTCGTGAAGATGCAGCACTGGCCAGTAGCAGATCAGGACCACCAGCTAACCTGGTCTGGAGTCCTGCTTCGGGTCACACTTCCCCATGTGAGTGTGTGAGGGGGTGCCCTGATAACGCTCACGGGGTCCTAATGAGTAGCTCGACACAGAGTCCCTCTGGGTGCTGACACAGTGCAGGACTGTGCCTAACAGTGTGTCTGTTAGGCACAAAATGAATTCCTCCCTCCAGAGAGAAAGGTCATTCCCTCTCCGCATCTTTCTGTCTTCTTTAGAGAGAATCCTGCAGAGCTGGGAGCTAATGACAGGAGGGGCCTCTGTCCTTGAACAGAGTCAGAACACTTGCTCCAGACCAGATTCTGATGGATTTGCTTGGAAGGAGTTCTTGTCTGAGCTGCCCAAGACCTCAGAGCCATGTTCCAAGACTCTGGGCCATGTTCCACCTTAAATAACCTCACCCTGACCACCTGCCCTGATCTGTGGTTCCAGCAATAGAGCATGTTTGCCATGGGGCACAAAGTGATTTTGAGGCAGTGAGACAGGCGAGTCCACCCAAGGCCTATTCCGAGCCGCTGGGAAGCAACCCCACAGCTCTCTTCAAGAAGGTTCATTATTCAAGGCGCCTTCTAGCACTTCTGGTTCTTAGTGTGTTTCTCCAAAGACCCCATGGCTCAGAACACTTTTATCCCAGAAAACATTATTTTCTCTCCATGCTCATGAAATCCCACAGCATGTAAAACCCATAAAATGCACCCACTTTTTTTTTTTTTTTTGGCTTTTTGGGTTATACTGGCAATGCTTAGAGGTTATTCTTGGCTCTGCACTCAGGAATTACTCCTGACGGTGCTCAGGAAACCATATGGGATGCTTGGGAGATTGAACCTGGGCTGACCACGTGCAAGGCAAATATCCTTCCGCTGTGCTATTACTTTTTTATATGTACCCCATTTTTATATGCTATCACTTTTTTTTTTTTGCTTTTTGGGTCACACCCGGCAATGTTCAGGGGTTTCTCCTGGCTCTGCACTCAGGAATTACTCCTGGCGGTGCTCGGGGACCATATGGGATTCGGGGATCGAATCCGGGCGGTATGGGCCGGACACGTGCAAGGCAAACACCCTACCCGCTGGGCTATCGCTCCGGCCCCCTATGCTATCACTTTTTTATATGCACCCCGTTTTTATATGAAGAAACTGAGGTCTATAGGTGATAGTTGCACAAACAGTTTCTTATGATGTTGGCTATTGTTGGACATGCCAGAATGAAAGCTGTGGGCAAGTCACTCTGCTGCTCTAGGCCTCAGTTTGCCCATTTGTATGATGAGGAAAGTTTAACTTGCTGTCACTGATAATGCTCTGAAAGGACTAAGGGCAAAGCAGACCCAGTAAGGAAGGTGATGGTTCCATGTGGGTTATCTAGGTACCCGTCTTTGGAAATGCAAAAAAATGTTCTGGCCTCCCCAGTCAGTTTCTTCTACATGCTTCCAGGTGACCCCCAAAACAAAGGAAAGGGTTTTAACAAGATTCTCTGTGGCCATTCCTCAGAAAAGCTGAATGAGAACATTACCCGTGCATATCCTGGTGAGGCTTGCAGCCCACGGTTCATCAATAAATGCTGGACTTAGAGATGACTACAAGAGTATGCTACCTGCACAGCAGAGCCTGGCAAACTACCCGTGTTGTATTTGATATGCCAAATATCAGTAACAATTATAGACCTCATTCGGAATGGATTGAGGCTCTTTATGTCCCTGGAGCAAGCAGATGCCCTTGGGCTCTACTAGCATGAGACAGGACATATGGAGATGTTACTGGGGCCCGCTCGAGCAAATCGATGATGAACGGGAAGACAGTGATACAGTGATCCTGGTGAGGCAGAGAACATCTCTAGGACATGGAGAGTCAAGGCCAGAGGGAAGAGGCATTTGAGTCTCACAGAAAACTTGTTTCCTAATCAGGAGTCCAGGCTGCCTGGCTGGGGCAGGCTGCTTCGTTTCACACTTACATCCCTCTCCCAGACTGAGGACCTCCTCTGGGTTCTCACACCTGGACCTCCTCTAGCACTGACCATATTGCTCTGGCATTGATGGTCCCATCCCAGCCTGGGAGTTCTGAATCAAGAGCAGGGGTGGAATAGCCAGTGGTTAATAAAGAGCCTGAGCATGATGGCCAAGTCTAAATTAACTAGATCTCCTAAGGCAAAGGAGCAATGGTGAAAAATGGTACTTGCTTTGGAGATACTAACTCAGACTTTGGGCAAAGTAACCTCTGGAATCCTCAGTTTCTCAATGTAGGAAGCAGGTCTAGCTCTTCCTCCTAGAATAGTGATGCAACGTATTCTCTTCCCGGGCAGAAGCCCAGGGAGACGTTTATGCAAATCATTACCATCCTATGACAAGTGCTCTGCAAGGAGCAAACATAGGGATGAGAAGGACTCCCCTCTCTTGTCTTGGTCATTCTGGGAGGCTCCTTGGAGGATGAGAGGAGCCCTCAAGCCTGTTTGAAAATCCTGGATCCTACAGCCATTAGAGACAATCCCTTACTATTTCCTACCCGAATTTGTTCACTAAGTGAGTGAAGTGAGGAGTAAATGAGAAAACACAAGTACAGAAGCATTGCCTGGCACACAACGACCTGATATATTAGTCCAGAATAGTTATTTTTCAAGGACTGGCACGTGCCAGGTTTGTGCTAAGGAATAAAGCCACAAAGCATTAGCCTACCCTCATGGGGTTTCTACTGTGCACAAAGTCTCAGCTGTGTCTCAGGGTACAAATGGCTTCCTCTCTATGGAGGCTTTGAGCCATGCAGAGGGAAGAGGCACTCAGGGCTGCAGACACTGCACAAGCAAATAGCAAGGAAGCCGTAGGGAGACAGAAGGTGCCTTCTGGGCAGCAGGAGCGTGGTCTCCAGAAGGCAGTGGGAAGTGGGGCTTCCTCTCCTACTCCGCTCTCAGAAGCAGCCCAGGGAGGAATCCCCTCTGTGAGAGAACATGGAGCAGTGATGAGCTTTGGGGGACTGATCCAGAGTGGAAGCTCAGCTCCTCACTTGAGCTGTGTGCCTCTGGGACGTTGGCAGAATGTCTCTGGACTTGTTTTCCTAACTTTAAAAGAATACTCTGGGTTCTCCAAAGTCTGAGGTGGTAAGGGAGTATGGCAAGTTCCCAGCATTGTAGGACTCAGCACCACTTTCTCTGCTCTCAGTGGGTTTGCCCCAGTCTCAACTGGCTTGCTGTTTAGTAACCACCAGGCACAGGACTGATAGGTGCCAGGCCAGGAGTGGCACCCACATTTTTTTTGGTGTTTTGGGTTGTACCGGCAATGCTTAGAGGTTATTCTTGGCTCTGCACTCAGGAATTACTCCTGATGGTGCTCAGGGAACCATATGGGATGCTGGGGAGATTGAACTGGGGTTGAATCTCTCACATGAACAGATGATTAAGATTGGTCTCTGCCCTTACCATGTTCCCAGAGAAGCTACAGGCTGGAGATGAACGTAACCATATTATTGGGACATGGGCTTTTTTTTTCTTTAAACTCAGTGGCTAAGTCCCTATTTATTGTGCTAACATGTATGATTATGTACTGGTCATTTGGACCATACCCTGTGGAGCTCAGGGCTTATTCTTAGCTTTGTGCTCAGGGATCACTCCTGGCAAGGTTCAGAGGACCATACCTGATTCTAGATAGAACCCAGGTTAGCCACATGCAAGGCAAGCATCTTACCTGCACTATTGCAGTACCCTGTACTGGTCATTTTGTTAGACCAGGAAGATATAATGTGACTCAGACTTTGAGTGGGGCTTTCAGTCTGAGGGGTGGGAAAGGGTGCATGAGCTCCAGACGATCCAAAAGGACCTTCCAGGGAACAAAGTTCACCACAGAGACACCTAACCTAGAGGGTATACAAGAGGGTTTGGAAACCACCGTGGGTGGGAGCTTGGTGGTGATGGACAGGCCCTCAGGCAGAGAGCAGAGTGGAGAGCTGAAGAGGGTGGAAGCATTTAGGAAGCTGCAGGCAGCTCAGCGATTGTCAGGGCATGGCTGGAGTTACAGATGGGGAGGGAGGCCGGGGCCAGATGACAGGAGCTGCAAATCCAAGCCAAGAGTTTGGATTTTATTCAGAGGCCAATGTGAAACCTTTGAGAGGATCAAAGCTGAGGTGTGGCGTGGTGAGGCAGGTGTTTAGAAAGCTCTTCCTGGCAGCTGCGTGGAGAGTGGAATAGCAGAGAGGGGACTGGAGACAACGCAGAGCAATTGGGATGTGGTTTTATAGCCAAGGTGAGATGATAAGGAGTCGGAGTGAAGAAATGTCAGTGGGTACCGGATGAAGGAGCGGGGCATGGATTTTGGGGACATTTGAAAAGGTCCCGAAAGCAATGGGATTCTTCTAGGTGACTACATGTGCTTAACAAAAAGAGGCATTGCTTAAACTCCGGCTCCGAGTGCGCTGGGAAATGGGTCTCTGTAGAGCTGAGTCTTCTATAAGAATTACTTTCTCCCTCTTAGCATCATCAACATTTAAAAAGTTTTTATTCCATTTGTTGTTTGAAATGCCCAGGTGTTGCTGCTGTCTGTGAAGGCAGTCCTGTCTTCCCACACACACTAGCAGGCCCTTCGGCATCACCAGTCTGGGCCCAAATCCTGCTCTTTATTAGTCGAGGCGCTCCAACAACCTCTTCAAAATGGGGTCTAGATCAGCCAGTTGGAAGGGTGTGGAGGGATGGTAATGCATGGAATGCTCCCGAAACATACAAAGTCTCTCCTCATCCCCCTTCTAAGGATGCCCCAGGTTTGGCCTTATGGATTTGTTGGTGACACGGCAGGGCCTTTTGACTTGCCCTGATGGACAGTATCTTTTCACAAGGGCCACTTCTCACTGACTAGCCAGTTACTGTTCAATTTGATTTAAATGCTATTTTTGGGGGTGGGTGGGTGGGAGGGAGCTTTTGGTAGTGCTCAGGGGTTACCCCCACTGGTGCCAGAGTTCGAAAGTCCTAACCCCTATTTCTGGCCCTACATGCTGATTTATTTCATCTGCATAAACTTACTCTATCTGGTTCTGCTATGATCTCCATCTCACAGCTGAAAAGCTGAGGCTCAGGAAGGTGAATGTCCTAGTGCACAATGCTGGCATGTGAGCAGCTGGAACCCAGGCACTAAGGATTCACAGGCAGTCCTTTCAACTATGCATCTCATTTCATCTTGCAAAGCTAAGAGGCCCAGCACGTAAATGAACTAGCTGAAGACTGGAGTACAGTTCCCTCCTTTCACAGCAACCTTCCCAAAGCAGAGGAGCAGTTTGGCCAGTTGGGTTAATGGTCACTTTCCAAAGCCGTTATCAATGGAGAAGCACTAAATGCAGAGGGAGGCTCAAGGCAAGAAAAACTATTTGCTGCATGTCACCTTTGCGGATTGTTTCTTCTGTAACTGTTTTTAGGGTCCACACCCAGCTCACCGTGGGCTTACTCCTGACTGCTCAGGGATCAGGGAGGCCAGATGTGGAGCCTGAGAATGGTTACATGCAAGGCAAGAGCCTTACCCACTGCATTATCTCTCTAGCCAAAGCTTTTTTAGATAATATGGTGCTCCTTCCAGAAAAGTGTGTTTAACTTCTTTGTACAAAATTGCATGGGATTTTTGTACAAAATTGCTCTGGGGACCAGAGCGATAGCACAGTAGGTAGGGTTTTTGCCTTGCTTGCAGCTGAAATAGGTTCAATACCTGGCACTGGCTGGAGTAAATTTTTTTTTTTTTTTTTTTGCTTTTTGGGTCATATCCGGCGACGCTCAGGGGTTACTCCTGACTCTGCACTCAGTAATTACTCCTGGCAGTGCTCAGGGGACCATATGGGATGCCGGGGATCGAACCGGGCCGGCATATGCTGGCCGCGTGCAAGGCAAATGCCCTACCTATTGGGCTATCACTCCGGCCCCAGCTGGAGTAATTTCTGAATGCAGAGCCAGGAGTCACCCTTGAACATTGCGGGGTCATGACCCAAAAAAGAAAAAGGAAAAGAAAAAGATTCATTCTGGGACATGAAATTTTGAGATTCTAAAGAGGTGTGTATAGACATGAAAACCAGAGTACAAGGTCTGAGTCCTGACTCTGTTGACATTCAATGTGTCAGTAGCCACTGGCCCTGTAGATTGTGGGAGGATCATCTCTGCTCTGTGCCTTGGCTGCAGGGGGTTGCTGCAGATGTGGAAGATGTAGTAAACTCTAAGTGCTTGTTAGCAGGATACTGAGGTAGTTACTCACCATAGGTCACAGGATCAGTCAGTGGCAGATCCAAGAGTTCCAAGTGGAAGGCACTAAAGTCTCTAAGTGTGACCTTCCTCACTCCAGGAGCATTTGTCTATTTACTGAGAGGCCACACCTTGCAGTGTTCAGGGGCTACTAAGGCTATACTAAGCAGTGTGTGGAACCAGCCAACTCAAGACTTTGCACATACAAGATATAAGCTCTACACCAGAGCCACATGCATTTGGAGGCACTCTGGAGCTACTTCTGGTTCGGTGTACTGGGGGTGTGGGGGGTTGCTCCTATAAATAGGATCGAGGTGCCAAGGCTGGAAGCTAGGGCTCTTGCATACAAAGCATGTATATTAGCTACTTGAGCTCTTCCTCAGGATTTTTAAAAAACATCTAATGAGGGAATGCATGTGGTAAGGTCACAAAGACCATATATGCAGGACCTGAGTGTGATGGGGCAGTGATCAGTCATGAGTATGGCACTGGAGAAAATGAAGAACCCATTCTACCTACAAATGGAAACCATCACTGCTTTCAAGAAATTTGCTAGTGATCAACAACCTCTTCACGATCCATTTCACTGACAAGCTAACTCTGGCCAGCGATTTTAATGTAATTGCAAACTTAATTTATTTTTATTTTTTGGGTCACACCCAGTGATGCTCAGGGGTTACACCTGGAGGTGCTCAGGGGACCATATGAGATGCAGGAATTGAATCTGGATCAGCCAAGTGCAAGGCAAACACCCTCCCTCACTGTACCATCATTCCGGCCCCATCTTATTTACATTGGTATGAAGTTAAATTCATAATACCCTAACTTATCTTCTTCTACATTAAACAAAAGATTCTGGGTCTATAGAGACACAGTACAGTGGAGTAGGACATTTTTCTTGCATGTGGCTGATCTGGGTTTGATTCCTGGCATCCCATATAGTCCCCAAGCCTTGGCAGGAGTGATCCCTGAGTGCAGAGTAAGCCCTAAGCACTGCCAGGTGTGCGACCCCTCTTTCCCAGATAGGAAAGACTCAATAAAGGGTGTTCTCATACAAGCGTCAGACTTTGGATGCTGATTTCTGTGTGTCCCATAAAACTGGTGGTGCTAGAGTATGTTGTCACCATCCGAGCCAGAACCTCCCGACCTGTGAGGAGGCAGTGGCAAGTGCTTCCTCCAGCCTTTAAACATGTGCTCCGGATGCGCAACTGCAAAGGGAGCCCTGGAGCAGGGCCTCAGGAGCTTATCACAGAATGTGGGGCTCAGCACAAGCCCCACATTCACGGACCCACTGTGTTGGCAGGCTGGGAAAACCCAGAAAGTCTAAAGGCAGGAGGAAGAATGCAGACAATTGTCCTATTTCTGTGGTGATAGCAAACCATTCAGGTTTCTTCTGGAAATTTCCTTAACCATATGAAGTCACTGAATGCTGACCTGAGAAGGACCATGAGAGCGTGAAGGAGCTGCTCTTCCAGAGCAGTGAGACACATTAGTATGCCCCGTGTGCATAGTGATGGTCAGAGGCCTTTCCCAACAGTGGGGTGGACGGGCTATGGGGCTAAGCAAGGAGACCCACCTTCCAAGACAGATAGGGTTCAAAGAGGGGCGTGTAAGCGTCAGACACATTTAAGTAGCATTTAATAACTTTTATGAAATTGGCTTCAGAGTGAAGTCTGCATTATTAGAATACAGAAGTGATACTAGAAGGGAACAACAGGATTTCAAACCCAAATCAGATGGGGCAGGTTAGACATGCAAGTAAGCGCAGAGTTCCTTCCTTCACCCCACCAGCACCATTGCTGCTATTTGAGTTCAGCCTGAGTTCAGGGCTGCAGCTTCTCCACGGCAGCTACCGATCAATCTACCGGTAGGTAAAAGAAGAGCTGGTGCTGAGAGTACCGGAACATTGGGAATGACTGTCGTGTGGGGTCACAGGGTGGAAAGAAGTGTTCAGAGTGAATTCCATATCGGGTCTTTCTTTTCAGTCACCCTGCAGAAGCAGAGTTGGAGGAGGCAGATGTAGCACTGTCTGCTGTCTGTTGAAAACACATCTCCTTGAGGGAGTGTTCAGGGGAGGACCCTGCTGGAGCATCAGAAAGACACCAGGAGATTTGCCTGGCTTGTGCCCATTTCCAGGCTGAGGGAAAATGACCCCACACGTCGCAGGCTTCTGAGAGCTCCTCAGCTTGGGCCAGGGAAAGAATCAAGCACCACGCTTACTTTTAGACAGGTATAACATGCCCAAACTGGGGCCGGAGAGATAGGACAGCAGGTAAAGCACTTGTCTAGAGTGGCTGATTCTGCTTTGATCTCTGGCCCGTGTATGTCTCCCCAAGTACCACCAGGATAAACCCCAAATCAAAACCAAAATGCCCAAAACTGACCCCTAAGGTTAGAGACCACAGGTGTTACAAAAGATATGGAGAAAAATCTCAGGACTAAAAAGATCACTGGGCCAGGAATGAGGCTCAATGGTAGAGCACATGCCCTGCAGGTGTGAGGCCCGTGAGCACCCCGAGAGTGGCCCTGGTAGCCCTTAGACACTGCTGGGGTGGGTCCCCCAAACTAACAACAAAAATCATTGGCTGTAAAGATACGAACAATGTTTCCATGAGCTAAACTCTGAACCCCAAACCATGGAGTAACAAAAACCCATACTTCCTAGATAAAACCCAAGTGACTCGATGTGGGCTCAGACAACATATGCAACTCTGAGCTGAGTCCTCACACTTATTCTCTTAAATACAGGAATCAAAATGTTCAGCCCTTTCATCTAAAAGAATGGAATAGTGAAACAAGTCTCCATCACATGACTTGAAGTCCAGGATGGGGTGGCTGATCAAATTCGCCACAAAGTGCTTCAAGCACCAAGAGACAAGATCACCTGCATGATAGAAGGGAGAGAAAGAGCGAGCAGGAGAGCAGTGCCCAGTGTGCACCGCACCCTGACAAGCCAGCACTGCCGCGCGGCTCCCAGCCGGGCCTCTCAGTCACGGGCCTGCCACAGGCCTGCTTCGGTCTCACACATCCACCCAGTGCTTAGAGACACTTGTCCCGTCCCCACTGCAGCGGAACAGCAAACACCACCTGGAGAAACCAGGACATCCAAAGCGGCAGCAGTCGAACTAGACGCTGCATCTACGCCGCCTCAGGCCTCAAACACCTTACATCTAAATAAAAAAGTCAGAAGGTGCCAATGGAAATGACAGGCTTTCCCCCTTTTTAATCTCCAAGTCAAAGAATCCCAACTGACTATCCCCTCCACCTCCGGAGGAAGTGACAAAGTAGAATAAAGAGGCAGAGGTGTGCGAGCCTGGACTCAACGAGACACTGAAATGTGACACGGACAGACAGAATTCTCCTAGACACCACAGGGAGAAGGTGGGCGGGAGAGGTCACTCACACGGAGCAGGGCAGCGGTGGCTGGATGTGGGGGGGAAAGGAAGGAAAGAGGGGTACAGGGTTGGGAACACACACTCGTGGGGGGGAAATTTTAAGTAGCTATGTTTATTATTACTTCCCCCTGAGCAATCTTGCAAGAGGCAGATGTGTGACACTTGACTTCAGTGACGCGTGTAGGTGGGTTGGCCAGGAGCCCTCCTCTTGACATAGGCCTCTGGCTTGTCAAGGAATGGCTGGTTCCACGCTGGGCCGTGTTTACTCTTTCGCTTCCAGGAAGAGGGTTTCTTGAGGGAACAACTTTACCTCCAATAACGATTTATTTGGGTCCAGCTGGGTTACCTAAAATGATAGAAAACACGTATTCAAACACTGGAAACAGGCACTGTCTACCCCACATGGCATTCAGCTCCAGTCCACGCACACTCATTCTGAGCCTATCGGCTGGCACGAGCATTTCACATTTATTATCTTATCTGAGCCTCAAAATAATCCAGTGAAGCAGGTGTTGTTATTCCCATTTCATAAGTGAGGAAACCAGGGCTCCGAGAGGTCAAGTCTCATAGTTTAGTGAAGGGACTAACCACGTGACCTCGGGCTCTGTTTTGGAGACGGGTCTCTTCACAGGCAGGGGGCAGCCCCGTATCTCTCTGTCTCTCTCAGGTCACCCTGGTCACACCATTGGAGACTCTTGTGGTGCCGGTTCCATGACTGCTGCATCTCTGGGTACCTCTGTGTGCTTAACTCCGACTGCAGGGAGGTCTTTTCTGCATGGTGGGAGAAGAGCTATGCCTTGGGACTGATCTTTTCGCTAAAATGAGCTTAAGCAACTGAAGGGTCATCGTGCCCAGGGAGGTATGTCCTTGGCCTAGGAATGGCTCCTGGAGGTGGCAGGGCGAATACTTAGTTAGAAAAAAATAAGTAAATGTCAAGTAACTTTGCATTTCAGAAATTAAAAATTTGTTATTTTACACTACAAAGTGGAGGAGAAGCTAGACCACATATGGGCTCAGCAGGGATATATGCTAATCAAGAGGGCCCTAAGTTAGGTTTTAAGCTGCTGTGGCCGAGGTAGGAAAGGATGGAACATGGAGGTTTTCTGTTTTCACTTTTTTGGGGCAGTGCCAGGAATCAAACCCAGAGTCTCACACATGCGAGGCAGATGCTTTGCCACCGAGGTATGCCAACTATGACTGTGGAGGTTTTCTGAATCCGAGAGTGAGAAATTAAATCTCTTCATCAGAGGGGAACATGAATTTTTAAAAAATTGAGAAATATAGGTTAAGTAGAAAGGACAATGAACTTTGGTACTACACAGACAGAGGTTTAAATTACAGCCGTGTGGACTATTAGATCTGTGGATTGAGGTGCCAACCTTGAAGGACTTATGTGAGGATTAAATAAAATGAAAATAAAAAACATATAGTTAGCACAGTTCTGGTACAGAGCAGATATTCCAGATGGTCACGAGAAAAATTCTAAGGATGGTCTGATACACAGCTGGACAATCTGTTGTCAGACACAGGTGAAAACAGCACCTGAGGCAGGCAATCTTTTGCTTTTAAATTTTAAATTATTTTATTATATCACTGTGATCTCTCTCTCTCTCTCTCTCTGTCTATATATATATATATACATATATATATATATATATATATATATATATATATATAATTACAAAGCCGTTCATGATTGGGATTCAGTCATACAGTGTTCCAGCACCACCCATCCCTCTACCAACGCACCCTTCCCAACACCAGTGTGCTCCACCAGATTCCCTCCCTTGCCCAACCCCCTCCCCCATCTCACTCTCCCTTTTTCTTCGCCCTTCTTTTGCACATCGTGGTTTGCAATACATACATTTTGGGGTTATCACATATATCCCTTTACCTACGTTCAATGCTCAGTTCTAGTCTGAAGTTACCACTTCCAACATTTATTGGCACACTGGTTCCTTCACTATCTTATCTAACCTCTGTCCCGACACACTAGTGATAGATTCCAACCACAAGTCCGCCTGGTCTCTGTTTTGGGGCAGGCAATCTTATCCTCTGGTCAACTCAAGCCACATCTAACCTGTCCTTGCTGTCTCCCTGGCAGAGGGAGAAGGAGGCTCTGGGGGGAGAAGGGAGCTGTCGTGGCACACTGGCAAGCTAAAGAAGGGACATTATTCTACTGTATCCAGTTGGAAACCTGGTATGCCCATGAGGGTCATTTAAGACATATCCATCTCTATGATCCTCTGCTTAGAAGAACCTGGAGCAAAATCACTCTACTGGGATCCATGGATGCTGGGCAGATGGGCAGGCAGGGCAATGGGGAGGGCCCTAGCCTGCTGTCTGCTTCCAATACACTGGGGGCAAGCTGCTGGCAAATGTTTACCCACTTCCCAATTAGCGTACAATACTGCACTGGCTTCTGTCAACAAACAGAGCTATGCTGCCTCTGCTTCCGACTAGTTGGCATTTTCTGCCCAGCTGCTTCCGCTATTGTTCTTAATTAACATGGCAGAGCTCTTCCGCAACTTCTACTTTGTTATTTGTGGTTTGTAAATATGTTTTCTTGGAGAAACCAAAACCACCACAGTGCCAGAACTGGGCATCCTGGCAGGAAGATGCTAAGCAGCTAAAGGGAGGAAAGGCCGGAGCCACAGGCTCACACCGTCACAGTCTGAGTTGCAATATTAGAGGTTCAGAAGACAACCTTTTTTCACCCCTTTCTGCATGAGAAAAGTGTCCAAGAAGAGTTAAGTGGACTGGAGAGCTTATCTAGTAGAGTGCTTACAACCTGGATTTGTAAGCCGGCACCCCTGGTCTCCTGAGAGATCTGCCAGAAGTGATCCTTGAGCATAGAGTCAGAAGTAAGCCCTGATCATAGCTACATGTAGTCCCAAAATCAAAACAAGAAAAAGAACTAAATGATTTCCCCAGTCACTTTAAGTGGGAAAACTGGAATGAGGAAGAGGAAACTAAAATGTCTTGATCAATATTTACCCAATGTCCATCTGAGGGGTTAATATCCAAGATATATAAGGCATTGGTAGAACTTTACAAGAAAAACACACCCAACCCCATCAAAAAGTGGGGAGGGGGGGGCCGGAGTGATAGCCCAGCGGGTAGGGCTTTTGCCTTGCATGCAGCCAGCCCAGGTTCGATCCCGGCATCCCATATGGTCCCCGAGCACCGCCAGGAGTAGTTCCTGAGCGAAGAGCCAGGGGTAACCCCTGAGCATTGCTGGGTGTGACCCCCCCCACAAAAAAAAAAAAAAGCAAAAAGTGGGGAGAAGAAATGAACAGAAACTTCCTCAAAGAAATTCAAATGGCCAAAAGGTATATGAAGAAGTGTTCTTCCTAACTAATCATCAGGGAGATATAAACCAAAACAACGAGATATCATCTTACACCACAGAGACTGGCACATATCCAAAAAAGCAAGAACAACCAGTGCTGATGTGGATGTGGGGAGAAAGGGACTCTCATCCATTGTTGGTGGGAATGTCAATTGGCCAACCGTTTTTGGAAAACAATATGGACATTGCTCCAAAACCTAGAAACTGAGCTCCCACTTGACCTAGCAATACCACTCCTGGGAATACACCCTGGGGCCAAAAGCACACAGAACAAACACCATCTGCACTTCTATGTTTACAGCAGCACTATTCATGATAGCCAGAATATGGAAACAATCTGAGTGTCTGAAAACAGATGACTGGATAAAGAAGCTGTGGTACATGTACACAATGGAATACTATGCAAAAACAAAGTTATGAAAGTTGCCTATAAATGGATGAACTTGGAGAGTATAATGCTTAGTGAAATGAGTCATAAGGAAAAGGACAGAAGTCAGAAGGAGAAGGAATGTAGAATGACTACATTCATTTGTGGGATATAGAAAAAAATAGTATGAGACTAATATACAAGGCCAGGCAAAACAGGGGCCAGAGTTAGTAAGACAGAGAAGGGACCAGTGTTCTAATAATTGTTGGAAATAGTAATGCTGGACTAGAAGAGCACTGAACACAGGCAAAAGGATATACATGATAATGCCCAGATGTATATGTTGTAAGCCATAATGTGGCTTAAAGAGAAAGGAGGGGGAAGGGAAAGAGTGAGTGAGAGAGGGAGGGAGAGTGAGAGAGAGGAGGAGAGATAGATATAGAGACAGAGATAGAGAGAGAAAAATGCATGCTATAGAGGCAGGCTGGGTTGGGGGAGGGAATCTGGGAACATTGGTGTTGGGAAGGGTGCATTGGTGGAGGGATGGGTGCTGGAACACAGTATGACTGAAGTTCAATCATGAACAGCTTTGTAATTGTATATCTCATGGTGGTATAATAAAATAAAAAATAAATAAAAATATGACTCAATCACCTACGATCAACTATGATTGTCTGCTATGCATTCAGCTCTGTTACTAAAAAAAACCTTGAAGAAGGTACACCATCTGAGAGCCTGTTTTCCCTCTTGTAAGATAACAGTGTTTGCCAATTCTTCTTTATCTATTCCTGGGATGGTTAAATGAAACAAAGTTGGTGAACACCTGGTACAGTGCCCAAGCTAGTCCGTGTTCAGTCTCTGGTAGTCATTATGATGAAAACTCTCTTCAATAAGCTCGTAGAAACTGACACTAAAGCAAAACCATGTATAATGAAATTAGTTCTTCAAATAATGTCCTGTTCAGTGTGGCAAGAATTTTTTTCTCTCTCATCAACATTATAACAAAATAATGTTGAATGAAACATTTAAGCACCTGATGTAGTGGCTGCAGCGCTGCGTGAGTAGTGGCCCTGACTGAGTTAACTTAAAACTAGAGCTTTCCGAAGCCTCCGGAGCCCAGAACTGCATCCGGATGCCCAGTATCAGCGCTCCCTTTCCCTGACACAACAGCGTCTGAACTCCTGGAGGTCCCTTTGTAGCATCAGCGAGGTTGGGGCAGCAACTGGGCACAGCAAACATGGCTATGTGGAGGCTGTTCCCTACAGAACACAAACCCCATGACACAAGCCTCATTTTCCTTTCCTGCCAGTCATTTCACACTGGAATTTCTAAATTCAGGTCTGCTTCCTTTCTCATTTTTCTGCAAGGACAAAGACTTTTTGGGGACCTAGGAGGATGCAGAACACAGGGTTTCTTCAGTGCTCTGGGCCCCATAATAGAAGGATGTGAGCAGCGCAGGAGTTACAAGCCATCTCTGAGAAACAGCTGTGGAATTGGAGGTATCTCCCCTGCGCGAGGGTGCTGATAAGTAGGGGTGGCACCAACGGCCATAGGGGCACAAGGGCATGTCAGCCGACTCTAGAGTATTGAAGAGCTGACAAATTGGCCAAGAGCCGATGTGGGTGTTTCTGCTTTTTCATTTTGGGTCACACCAGGCTATGATTCAGGAGTCACTCCTGGCTCTGTGCTCAGAGATCCTGCAGTGCTGAAGACTGATTCTGGGCCTCTCACATGATAGTATGGGCTCCAGTATTGAGTTATCTTTCTAGCTTGCCAGATGCATTCTGTGCAGCTCCAGTGGGTAAAAGTTGTGACTGGTGCGGTAAAATCACAAAAGGAGCAGAACTCAGTGGAGCAGAAAGAACAACAGCAGCTCAACAGCTGGAGCTACTACTGGTACCTTTACCTTAATCTTTCTTATTCTTCCTTCTGTTCTTTATTTTTCTCTTTAATGAATATCATAGTCGCACCTACCACTTTGTTTTTAATCCTTTGCTTTGAGGTTCCAGTGACTGGGGGTGACACACAAGCCTGGCTCTGGTGAGTACTGAGTGCGGGCACATTTGGTTGCAGTGTTTACTGAGGTCTGGACTCCCTTATAGAAGGACATGAACCAAAGGCAATCTAGCCTTGCTATTCTGACAGAGATAATTGATGCTAAAAGTTGAACACACAAAGAAAAAAAAAATTGGATGAAATGACCCAGAGGGTGTTTCTAACCACATGTGCTCACTCATGTGCTCACTGGGATCATTCTGGTGCTCTCACATGGGCTCACCAGAGACTGTACTTCCTGGCTTTAGCACATTTTTTAGTTGCAGTAGCAACTGGCACTCACTGAGCATCTACTACATAGGTGCAACCATGCTCCGTACTTTAAATCCTCAAATCAAACAAGTGAATGGGTATTAGTATTACTGCCACTTTTCAGTAGCAAAGTAACACTTGGTGAAAGTAGCTCAACAGGTTTTCTTGGCTAAAGTCGCGGGCAGAATGTTTCACACTCTAATGCACAGAACAAACAGAGCTGCATTGAGAAAATGGAGGGGAGAGGTTGGGAATGAGCATCCTTTTTATTGCACTTAGTATCCTCTGAAGTAGAAGCTTGCTTTAGGACGATGATGATAATTCTAGCAACTTTTACTGAGCATTTACTTTGTACTAAGCATATTCCAATCACTTTACATTTATGTGATAATTTATATTTCATAATAACCCTTTGAAGAGGGTTGTCTGGGTTTGGAATAACTATTCTCATTTTACAGATGAGGAAACTGAGCCAGGAACAGATTAAGTAACTTGTCTGAATCTCAAAGCTCTTTAGTCAGAGCCAGGATATGAACCAAAGGCAATCTAGCCTTGCTATTCTGACAGAGGTAATTGATGCTAAAAGTTGGACACACAAAAAAAAAAATTTGGATGAAATGACCCAGAGGGTGTTTCTAACCAAGAAAATAAGACCCAGGATATAAGATCTTCACTTTAAGAATGGCAAAAGGTCAAAGGGCTAGGGAAAAAAAAACCCTGAAATGTTTATAAAATACGAATACAAAAACCCAATCTGAGCTTGTGTTCTGCCATTTACTTGGGACTTTACTGAATTATTGACTCTCTATATCAACAGAGAAGCTACCCTTTGGGACTCCTTGGAGAAGGGGGTTGTATTTCCAGTTAAGAGGTATGGCCTGACTTTGTCCATGCTAGAAAACGAAAGTCAGCTCTCTTGCCGTTTTATTCATCATACCTAGAAATGTGAATGGATCTACAATGTTCGCATTAAGTTAATATTTTAGCATTTTGTAAATGCTAAGAAAAAAAATGTTTACATTAGCAAAAATAGGAATGTTAGCCACCAAAGAGAGCTATTTGTCTTTAGATCAATTTTCTCTGCAGTATGAACTTTCATACACATCTGATTTCTATTATTTTCCTGGGCATAAGTTCCTTTTCTAAAGTATAACTGCTTTGGAGAGAAATGTAAATCAGATTCTCAGAGTAGGTGACAGTGAATGAGTTCTAGAGGTGAGGCGGGGAAAGCACTCTCATGGTCAAACCTCATTTCACAAACAGGCAGCTTTGAGGTGTAGAGAGGTCAAGTGACTTGACCCAGCTTACCTGGCTGATGAGGGGCAGAAGGTATATTCTACCTTTGGACTTGTGGTGTTTCCCGCCCCAACCCCCACCTCTTCAATATATAGCCTCCATGGAAGCAATATGGAGATGTTAAAAAAAAAGTAAGAACAGGATGCCACTCCCTGGCATCTATCTCCAGAACACAAAAGCATTAATTCAAAACGATAAATGCAGACCTATGTTCATCACAGTGCTTAGAACAATAGTTAGGACATGGAAACAGAGGTCGGAGCATTAGTATAGTGGGTCGGGCATTGTGGCACCTGCTAACTTACACTGAGCACTGCCAGGAGTAAGTAAATTCTGAACGCAGAGCCAGGAGTAACCCATGAGCACTGCTGGGTGTGGTGCCAAACAAACAAAGCAAAACAAAACAAAATTAAAAACAAAAGACATGGAAACAACCTAGATGTCCTACTATGGATGGATCAAGAAGTTGCAGTATATACACACAATGGAATACTATATGCAGCTCCAAGAAAACAAAAGCAAGCAATTCACTGCAACATGGAAGGATCTGGAAGACATCATACTGAGTGAAGTCAATCAGAAGGAGAGGGATAAATACAGAATGATGTCTCTCATATGGGGACTTAAAGATAAATCACCACTGTCAGTATTGTACATCACAGAACCTCAATCAATAAAAAATAATGGAACATAAAAAAAATAAGGGGCTGGAGCGATAGCCCAGTGGATAGGGTGTTTGCCTTGTACGCGGCAGGCCTGTGCTGGCATGGGTTCGATCCTCGGCATCCTATATGGTCCCGAGCACCGCCAGGAGTAATTCCTGAGTGCAGAGCCAGGAATAGCCCCTGAGCATTGCCGGGTGTGACCCAAAAAAGGAAAAAAAAAACAACGGAACATAATTTAATATTACTACATTGGGAGCTACTTGAGAGCAGGAGCTGAGTAATACAGTAAATAATAGCAGCAATAGGTACTATTTATACATTATAAATATTTGAAGATATTACTACAAATATTAACTCAGATTCTTATAGTGTAGGTAGAATTTTCAATCCCTGTTACTTAATTTTGCTAAGGTAATGATTTCATTTTGAGAACGAATAAAGGAAAGCTGATTTAGTACTTTCACATTTTGAAAAACTTTAGCTTCAACAAGTGCTGAAGCAATTTCCATGGCTGAAAAAAAGGTACATGCAGAACTTACAAAGCTTACAAAAATTAACTCAAAATGAATCATATTTAAACGTGAAACACAAAACTATAACATTCCTAGGTTAAATAACATGGTATCTAGAAGAAAACCTAGATAACCTTGGGTAGGGTAGTGACATTCTGGATTAGAAAATAACTAAAGAAATACTAGATGGAAAAAAATAACTGATACACTGGAATTCGTTAAAATGAAAAGCTTGTGGCCTGTGAACAACACTGTCAGGAGAATGAGATTTGTCATTCTGGCAGAAAATATCTGTAAAAGACTAAATTGGTAAAGATTTATTTTTAAAATTATTTTTAATTTATCACTATCTTCCTATTCATCATTGATTTGCTTGAGCGGGCACCAATAACATTTCCATATGTCCTGTCTCATGCTAGTAGAGCCCAAAGGCATCTGCTTGCTCCAGTAACATAAAGAGCCTCAAACCATTATATTAGGTCATGGGAATGACCTAATATAATTGTTACTGGTATTTGGCATATCAAATAACGACACAGGTAGCTTGCCAGGCTTGCCGTGCGGGTGGCATACTCTTGTAGTCACCTCTAAATACAGCATTTATTGATGAACCGTGCAGCAGCTTGTAGCCGCGCAAAGCGGACTGTGATAGGCTCGTCTGTTGGGTGGAGTTCTGACGAGGGGGAAGTCCTGATGGGGAAAATGGCGGCCCTCATGGAGTGTGGGGTGGGGGAGTCGTCATACCTTCTATAATAAATACCTATATTTTGATCAACTGGTTAAGTTTTATAATAGTTCTTGCTTGCCACAACAAAATAAAGCAGAAATTTACTAGTCACATTTCAGTTTGAAATGAATTAGACAGAAATGTATGGTTTAATTCTTTCTTTTTTTTTTTTTCAGTGTTTGGGCCACACTTGGTGATGCTCAGGGCCTACTCTTATATAATTAAAAAATACAAATAATAAAGAAATACCTCATTAACCCAAGCAGACAAGTGCTCACATAGATTCAACCACGACCATATTGGCCTCATATAAAATGCTGCTTGGCAACAATTTCACTGTCTCACTGGGTGGAAAGTACAAAGGAATTGCTTCTTTCCAGCATCAGTATCCAACCAGCATTGTAGTTCACTGGTAAGAGATTCCTGCACAAACTTTTATCTTTAATTTATTCACTCTTCAAACATTGTTGAATATCTACTGTGTAAAATGGTGAGACCACCAGGATCTCACCATCCTACAAAGAAGTGATCATCAATGTCAAAAGCGGGGTTCGGCAGGGTGATACCATTTCACCAAAACTCTTCAGCACCACCCTTGAGAACATCATGCGACAATTAGAATGGGAAGGAATGGGAGTGAAGATAGACGGTCGGCAACTAAACCACCTCCGCTTTGTTGATGACACCGTTCTAATAACACCAAACATTAGCCAAGCGCACAAATGCTGGCTGACTTTGACCGAGAATGTGGAAAGATAGGTCTACAGCTGAATCTCAGCAAAACTATGCTCATTTTTAATTTAATTTTATTGATTTATTTTTCTTTGCATTTTGGAACACACCTGGCAATGCTCAGGGGGTTACTTTTGCCTCTGCACTCAGGAATTACTCCTGGCAGTGCTCTGGGGACCACACGGGATGCCAGAGATTGAACCCAGGTCAGCAGCGTGCAAAGGCAAATGCCCTCCCCACTGTGCTACCACTTATTTTTTTTAAAAATGTAAAAACTCTTAAAATGAACAATAATGATCCAGAGTGATATTACAGAGGGAGGGTGTTTGCTTTGCATGTGCCCAACTAGGTTTGATTCACAGCCTGCACCACATATGGCCCCCTGAGCCCAATGAGGAATGATCCTTGAGTACAGAGCCAGGAGCAAGCACTGAGCATTGCAGGGTGTGGCTCCAAAACCAAATCAAACCAAACCAACGAAAAGCAACAATAAGAAAATGAACAACTCAACTTAAAAACTGGCCTCAGACCTAAAAGATACCTCATTAAAGAAAGACAAACAGACGCTCTGTATAAAATGCCACCAGGGAACTGCAAATCAATACAGTAATGAAATACCACTCATTACACAGTTGCTCAAACTTCAGAGGCCGTCTACACCAATTACTGGTGGGTATGAGGAGCAGGTAAGAACTCTTATTGTGGGAACACAAAATAGCAAAACTACTTTGGAAGAGTTTGGAAGTTTTATACAAAACTAGTATTCCTTGATATTTTTCCAAAAAACCTGAAACTTACATTCACACAAACCTTCATTGTACTTTTATTCCTAAGTGCCAACACTTGGAAGGATCCAAGTAAGCGAATGGGTAGATAAATTGTAATATGTCTACATCAGTGGTTTTCAACCACAGGTCCATGGTCTGGTGCTGTTCCTACTGTGGTCCCCTTCCAACACTGTCTTCTTCCTTTCCCTTCCACAGCCCCAGAATATCCTGGGGCCACAGGGGACCAGATGGTCCCAAGTTGAGAAATGCTGATTTAGAAAATAAAATGATATTTAGTGTTAAAAGGAAACAGTTACCAAGTCATCTTGGAAAGACATGGAGAAACATTTATTGCTTATTACTAAGTGAAGGAAACAAATCTGAAAAGGGGGCTGGAGGCGATAGCACAGCGGGGTAGGGCGTTTGCCTTGCACGCGGCTGACCCCGGTTCGATCCCTGGCATCCCATGTGGTCCCCTGAGCAGTAATTCCTGAGCAAAGAGCCAGGAGTAACCCCTGAGCATCCCGGTGTGACCAAAAAAAAAGTAAAAAAAAATATGAAAAGGCCACATACTACATGATTCCAATTATACAACTTCTTGGAAAGGTCAAACTATAGGAACAGAAAAAGACCACTAGTTCCCAGAGGCTGGGGAGTATGGTGTAATGCTGCTCATGGCGGTAGGGGATGAAAAGGTCGAAAAGGATAATTTTCAGGGTAGTGAAAAATACTCTATAGGACACTGTTATTTTAGATGTTATTTTTTATTTGTCCAAACTCAGAAACCCACCAAGAGTGAACCCCAAGGTAAATTATGGGTGGTAACAGTCAATGAAAATAGGTTCACAATGGAACAAATGTACCACTCTGGTGGGGAAACCAGAATCCCAGCCTTGTGATGTGTGACTTTATAATTTCTGTTGCATCTCCCACATGTCCTGTAAGTGGTCTGAGAATATTGGTTCTACACCATGAATTATACCCTTCAGGTTTAGTGAGAGAAATGGCAAAGTGATAAGCCCAGCAATGTTTTCTGGGATTGATTCTTACTTTAGGTGAAACTAGGACTAGAATCTCATCCCCTCTCTATCGATGGAGTCTTGGTGCTCTCCTTATCTCTCAAACAGCTAGTGAAGAGACCTATCTCACTGTTGAGTCTGGGAGGAAGATTTGTGTTCAGCACCACATTGCCTTTTTTTGGATTCAGCCTACTCTTCTGTTACAAGGAACAAGTTCTGCTGTACCAAGGGTCAAAAGAGTAAGTTTCTACTTTTTCAGCAAGTTCCTTGGTTACAGAACTCAAACCCTACATAATTTCGGATCTACTTTTTCAGGAATTAAGGCCATATTTTTTGTTTCCTCCTGAGTAGTCTTTTTCTTTCTTTTCTTTTTTTTTTGCTTTTTGGGTCCACCCAGCAATGCTCAGGGGTAAGTCCTGGCTCTGCACTCAGAAATCACTCCTGGCGGTGCTTGGGGACCATATGGGATGCCGGGGATCGAACCCAGGTCGGCGTGCAAGGCAAACGCCCTACCCACTGGACTATCGCTCCGGCCCGTCTTGAGTAGTCTTTCAAGAGTCTTAAGTCTTTCAATTAGTCTTGAACTGGGTAAGTGAAAGGGTATCATTTAATAGTTTTTAAAACTCCAAATACCTACAAGCCATAGGTAAACATTTAATCAATTATGATTTGATTTGACATGGGAGTTATAGCATATTTTTTTCCCTTCAAAATCTGATCAGTCTGGATAAGTGAATGAGAGTATCCCATTCAGAGCAGCAATCAACTCTACACTAAATTTAATCTTAACAAAAGCCACAATAACACTTGAAGTCTAAGCAGCACAGGGATGCATTACATTTAGTTTCTAGAACACAGTAAAACTGTTTATAGCTGTTTTCACTGAGTTTGGGAAGATAATTAAATACTTTTGGTCTTCTCAGAGTAACTGATTCTGCTAGACACACTTAGATGAATATCCATATTAAATATCATGTTTAAAAACAGTTACAGCTACTGACAAGCTAATTTACTTGACATTTTATAAATTAGCAGTCATGTTACTAGTTGTTCCATGTATTATCTATTGCTCACAACAATTCTATATAAAACACTCCTATTATTCCTACCTCAAGATCAAATTTGAGGTAAAAAATGGTTGGAGGAATTGCCTTAGCTTACTGAGCTAGGATAAGCAAGGCCAGAATAGCTATGGAGGTTTGGAGCATCCAGCCTGTATCTGATCTGCCTCTTACCCACTGGTCCTGCTTCTAAACAGGGAACAGGTAATATGGCTAACGGGCTTTCTCCTAGGCGTAAAGCAAGCAGACACTGTGCAGCAATGCCGCTGCTCAGGTCCCTGTTTTGGTACTGACTTTGTGGTTCCCAAAAGAGCACAAACTACCTTTTGTTATTGCCCACTTGGTCCTAACAGCTAATTGCCCATTTTCATTAAACACCTTTGACAAGTGGGAAGTAGCTATCACAGAGTATTAGAGGGAGAATTTCAAAGTGGATTTGTGGGGCTGATCAAGGTATGAAAAACTGTGGTAACTCCAATCTTTTGCAGAAGTCTTTTGTTGTTGTTGTTGTTGCTTTTTGAGTCACACCTGCTGATGCTCAGGGGTTACTCCTGACTCTGCACTCAGGAATTACTCCTGGAGGTAAGTTTGGGGGACCATATGGGATGCTGGGTATTGATCCGGTCATTTAAGGCAAACACCCTACCCGCTATTTTATAGCTACGGCACCTGAAGAAGTCTTTTTAACAAAAGAGACCACCACTATCCTTTATCATCAACAACAGTCAGTTGCAGTTTCTTGCAATTTGGCTGCAAATAATAATAATGCAACCCTAAAACATACCTCTAGTGGAAAGTGCCTATGACGAGAATACTCTATGATTTATTTCCATCCTAGTTTCTGTAGTGTCTGGACAAATCTCTCTTGCTAGAGTACAGGAAAGTAGTGGTATGGGGAAGAGGGTTTCTAGAAACAGTAACAGAATCTCCTCTTTTTTCCTCATTACTAAATTGCAAAAGAATAGGATGCTAGAGAGTGACTCTGGGTGCACTTCTATGGCTGCAAAACCTAAGGTGTCTAGAGAGTATTTTCTTTCCTTGGCTTTAGTTTTGTTTTTAAAAAGGAATAAAGGGGGAGGGGGGAAAGAATAATAAGTAAAAGGGAGGGGTGGGCTGGGGTGATAGCACAGCACGTAGGGCGTTTGCCTTGTATGCGCCAACCTGGGTTCAATTCTCATCATCCCATATGGTCCCCCAAGCACCGCCAGAAGTAATTCCTGAGTGCAGAGCCAGGAGTAGCCCCTGAGCACTGCAAGGTGTGACCCCCAAAAAAAGGGGTAGAGAAATTAAAGGAAGAAGAAAGGAAGAAGAAAAGACTCAGGTGACAAAGGGAAAAACAAATTATATCTGGTTTTCTTTTGGGGCCTCACCCAGTGATGCTCAGGGTTTATTCCTGGCTCTGTTACCAAAAAGGGGTGCCAGGATTTGAACCCACATTGACCACATGCAGGGTTAGCGCCTTACCTGCTATAGTATCTCTCCAGCCCAGACCCCGTGTTTTAAATTCTCACTCCTGGCAATGCCTGGGGGACCATGAGATGCTCGGGATTGAATCCAGGTCAGCCACATGCAAGGGAAGCGCCTTACTTGCTGTTTATCTTTCTGTTCCCCCTCACTCCCCTCCCTAAATAGTATCTTGTAAGCTGCCATTTTCATTTTTTATTTTATCAAAAAATGATGACATAACAGTAAACATTTATTAGGAGCTTATGAGGTGTTAACTGTGCTAAGTGCTTTTTAAGTACTACACAATCCTGTGAAGGAGATGCAAGTTTCTTGTTCTAAAATTCGGGACGCCATGAGCTGGCATAGTGGTAGAACACATGCTTTGCATGTGTGAGGACTAAGTTGAATCCCTGGCACCACAATTACTAACAACAATAATAAAGCCCAAGGACAAGGCACAGTGGTAGCGCACCTGCCCTCCATTGTAAAGGTCATGATTCTCCAACTAAGTGTGCAATCTTTGGTGCACCACAACAAAGTGTGTGTTTGCAAGCCCATTACTAAAGTATGTAATCCCTGGTGCCAGTCATTTAAGCAACAGCAATGAGGAGAGTAGGAAAATATGTGCTTTTGTGTGTGTTTGTGTTCACAGAGATTATATAATCCACCTAAGATGTCATAGGCAGAAAATGGAATGGAAAGAATTTAAAACACGGGGTCTGGGCTGGAGAGATACTATAGCAGGTAAGGCGCTAACCTTGCATGTGGTCAATCTGGGTTCAAATCCTGGCACCCCTTTTGGTAACCAGAGTACCATGAGTGCTGAGCCAGGTATAAGCCCTGAGCACTGCCAAGTGTGGTTCAAAAACAAACAAAAAGACAGGCTTGGTCTAAAATCTGTACCCTTGGCTAAACCATATTAATCAATTTTGGTATTATAATTACTCACTGGACTATTTATTCAAAGTGTCCTACTTGGATGCCTGTCCCCTTCATGTAACAGAAGCGAGTATCTGTAAGAGTACAGATATTCTTAGTATCTTAGTATCTCAGGCATTTGTATAATTTTCACCCCTGGAGTTCCTCAGACCCAGCAATCTGTTAAGAGTTAGAGGGGATTACAGAGGTCAATTAGTAAGAGATGAGCAGAAAAACCCAGTGAGTGGAAATAATTCACCCAAAGTTATTTGGTATTCATGGCAGATCTGGGCGCAAAGGGATTCTTTAATCCTAGCGGGTACATTTAGCTGAGTTGCTAAATGAAGCCACCAACCCTCAAGTGTTACTAATGTCAAAATGTCCTCAAACTTGGCACTGTTACCTAAACAATAAGCAAAAGCTGTGATCTCCTTGTACTGGTATTCCTGATGCTGGTTTGCCTCCTACTAAATAACACTTAGGTCCAGAAGGACTGAAATGTCTTCTTAGATTTGGTTTAAACTTTTGGAAACTTTATTGCCTGGCTTCAGAGTGTGAGAGTGGGGTGCTAGAGAAGCTACTTAGGCAGAGCGGCTTGGGGAAGTGTGCATTTTGAATGCATTTGAATACTTCAGCAGGGCCATGAGAGCTGGTGCATGAGTAACTCTGCACGCAAACACTACTCAAGAGCTGGAGCTTTGAACAGGAGTTAAAAGAGCTGAGTCCCTAACGATATACAAAAGACTTGCCGGTGTGATTTATTCTGATGTATTTACTTATCCAATTACCAAAACAGCAGGAGATCATTAAATTTCCTAGTTACCAGATGCAGCACGTTCAATATCTTAAATGTTACCAAGGCTCTCTCTGAGCTATTTTGATATTACATTTCATCTGCCCCAATGCTTATGAAACGAAACGGCAAGAACCATGAACAGAGCAGGTGTTTTCTTTGAAGGTTGGTCCAGTAGGTGCCTGTACAATGCCATGCTTATACTAGAAGCCCCAAACTCCTGGATTTAAGGAAGCAACTACAATGAAGAACACAGGAGGGAAGATGCTAAGGAAGCTGGAGTCCAAGGTGGCTGGTGATGGCATTTTCCCATACAGACTTTTTTTTACACTCCTTTCCTCTCAGGTCAGACCTCATGTACACAGAGGCCAGGGCTGAGGGGAAAGGAGGAAAGAAGAGAACAAGGGCCCTGCGGAGATTGCAAACCTGCATCTGCACCTGAGTCTACCACTGACTGCACCTATGGGATCTTGTACAAGTGGATGATCAGTCTTCATGCCCATTAAACAGGATGTTGACATCTGATGCCCTCCCATATAGGCCTGCAATATGAATCATCAGAGCTTGTTTTCACTATTCTTTACATAAATAAGATAGGGCAACTTAAGAAGAAAAACCAAATGCTTCTAGAATATAGCAAGAATCAGATCCTGTTAATCAAAGCTTTCTGAGTGCCAAACCAGAATGGGAGTGCCCGATCCCAGGTTGACTGTATGTGCTGTCCCACGTGGGCCATATGCCTTATCCCACATCGACTGTATGCCCTATCCCATGTCAACCCCATGCCAACCGCATGCCCCATCCAATTAAGAGCAGACTGCTCTTTCCAAATGATTGCTTGTGCTTTTTTGTGTCTGAACCTTTGCTTACATTGTTTCCTCTCCTGAACTATGCTTCCTCTCTAATTCCACCTGCTGAAAACAAACATACTTGAAGGCTCAATTCAAGGATTACATGGATTTAGGCCTTAGTGATAAGAGTCTAAATTAGTCTGTTTCTGAAAAGTTGATTGTAGAGTGGGACCTTTTCCTACTCACTGGGCCATGGGCTCCTAAACACAAGGGCCATGTATGTTCACTGCCGGTCCTCCCACATGTGCCTATCTGCAAGGCTTCATGTGGTCACTCCACATTTATGAACTAATACCTTAAGCTACTCAGACAAAGTAGCTGCTAGAGCCGGTGCTTAAATTCAAATGTAGGAGCTGGAGCAGTAATACAGCAGGTAGGGTGTTTGTCTTGCACGAGGCTGACGCAGGTTCAATCCCCAGCATACTATATGGTCCCCTGAGCACTGCCAGGAGTAACTCCTGAGTGCAGAGCCAGGAGTAACCCCTCAGTATGGCCGGGTGTGACCCAAAAAGGAAAAAAACATTCAAATGTAGTCAACCTTTTCTGCTCAAATATGCAACTAATTTCTATCCGATCTACCTGAGAGAATCAGCTCAAGAGGTAGAACATGTATCTCATATATATAAGTCCGTGGGTTTGAGTCCTGGCACCATATCCCGTTTCCCCACACCCCTGCCTAGCACCACTGGGAGAGGCCCCAGACCTTCCCACTCAGCACTGCTGAGGGTAGTTCCCTAAACCAAAAAAGACCAACAAAACTGCCCAAATCTGAAAGACCAGCTAGAGTTTTTAATGATTCTGATACAATGAGTCATCATCAGCTGTACCTTTCAGTTTTGTTTTTGACAATTGCTTGTCTACGCATCTGCCTTTCCTGTTAGGTTGAATTCTGCTGGCAAATCTCACTGCACATCTGTTCCCAGGACCTATAATACTGCTGGAAAGTGTGTGAATTTAATAAATGTTTGCTGAAAGAATGACCTACTGAAGGAGGGTGGGAAGTTCTTCCCTTCTCTAGAGAGCTGCCACTCTCCAAAGAGGAGCCAAGAGGGGCTGCATCCCCAGACCCCTCATCAGCATCTGCTGCCCGGCGCAGAGGGCCCCCCACAGTCCCCCAGCTCTGGCCTGGCTTTAGTTAGTTGTGCAGCATAGACAGTCACAGGGACTGACAGTACGCTTGCATCAGTTACTTTCCCCCTGCCTATTTAAACTGCTGCTGGAATTAGTTAATTACAAGGACTTGAAAAAATATAATACTCTAAATATAGAAACTGTTCTGAATTATTAAACAACATTTTCAATGCATTTGAATAACCTTAAGTGACTCAGCTGACACCTGATCCTAAGTTCTGGCTCAGATAAATACATGTAAAATATTGTCAAAGGTTCCTCAGCTTATAGGCACCTCCAGCTACAGTAATAAAAGCTTAAGTCTTCATGAACTATCTGGGATAAAGACATTTTCACATGAAAAAAGGAGTGAAAGGAGATAATTTTAAGTGAAAGATTTTAGGCTGTAAAGGATGTAGTTGGTTGCCACTACACCATCCTACACTTAGGATGCCAATGGTGTAGTTGGCTTTTAGGACAGAACTATCAATGGGGCAGGTATCACCTACGCCCAGGATTTTGAATCACAGAATCATCGTATCAGAGAAAGAAGAGGAAAAACTTGTTTTATGTTCTTATTTCAGATGAGAAAAATAAGACCCAGAGAAGAGATGTATCTGGAAGAATAAAACTTCTGTCCCTGGATGACAAACTTTTAGAAGTGCCCTTCCCACTCTTCTAGAGTGTCCTACTGTAAAGGTCTAAATGACAGACAGAGAAATAACTGTATGTTAAAAAAACACCTGAAGTTTTAACCACAGTGACTTCTGGTGCTTCAACTTATAGGTGCCTTCAACTATAATAAGTAAAAAGCTTAAGTCTCCATAAGCTGTCTTAAAAAGAGACATTATCACATAAAAAAGCAAGGAGTAAGAAGAAAATCTTAAACAAAGGCATCAGGATGAGGGAATTCCAGAGTCTATGAGTTTCACTTGCATGGCAAGGAGTGGGGTGTGGGGTGAAAGGAGAGAAGGAACAAATGAGGGTGAATGTTGCTATAAAGAGGTCCCCTTAGAAGCTACACAATAAGCCAAATATAAAAACCTAAACCAAACGAAATAGGTGAGTGAATGGATTGGAATACAGATTTCTTCTTTTTTTTAGGGTGTGTGTGTGGGGGGGTGTCCAGCCCCACCTGGAGATTTTCTGGGGCTACTGGTTCTGTGCTCAAGGGTCACTGATATTGGATGGGGACTATATAAAACTGCCAGTACTGTACTGGGAAAAGCTGCATTCAAGGCAAGCACCTTATCTCTCCGGCCCTGTTATCTTATCATTGATTTACTAGGCAAGTATTTCCTGAATGTTTATTAAAAATGCTGTAACACAACAGTGGATAAGGCACTATCTTTTAAGTAGGATAGAGTCTAGGGTAGGGCGTGGACAAGAAATTAACCCAACATGAAAAATGGTCAGCATTACTGATTATCAGGTAAATGCAAATTGAAACAATAATGAGATATCACCTCATACAAGTAAGAATGGCCTTATATCAGTATCAGAAAAAATTAGTATTGGTGAGGATGTGGAGAAAAAAACAATGCCCACTCACTGTTAGTGGAGCTGTAAACTGGTTCAGCCTCTATGGATATTGGGATAAAGATTTCCCAAAAAAGTTAAAAACAGAAGCATCATATATGATGCAGCAATTCCACTCCTAACTATCTAAAGGACACAAACAACACTCAAAAAATATAGATGTACACCTATGTTCAGTCAGTGCTATTTATAACTAAGACTCAGAAACAGCACAAGCGCCCAAGTACATACTACTGCCTACCCAGGTACAGGAAATATAAGCTTTGCCTTCTGCTGTAATATGAGGTTGGAGACTGTGAAAGTACTAAATGATCACTCATAATATATAAAGAAACAAAATAAGGGAAAAGACAAGGTCAAGTGAAAACAAATCCTTAGATGCTGATGACAAAACTGAGGTTACTGAGGTGTGAGTGGGGTAAATAGAGGAAGGGCGGCATGGACAGTGATGAAGGAAAATTGCCACTGTAAAACTGATAGTGTCATTGTTAAACTGAATTCTTAAGACAAATATTTCCACTTCTAAAAAAAATTAAGAACATATCCCAAACCTTTCTTTAGGAGGTTGTGTTCTGAAAAAAAAGAAGAAATTGCTCACTGCAATTTGGAAAAGGAAGCGTTCACGTTAGAGAAGAGGGCAGCAAGGAAGCCTGAGAACAGTATATACTCAACTCAGTCCTAAAATGTAAACTAGCTCCACATTTCTCTTTCCTCCTAGTCTTAATCTAATGTGCACGAGTTTCCTTAATCGAATGAACTATTTTACTGACTTTTGCTTTCATATTAGTTGCTTACTATGAGCCAGGCATGACACTAGGGAACACTCAGATGAATTAGATATAATTCCAATTAATTTTAGATTTGATGTGTACAGTTCTTTTTGTGTTTAAAAAAGATTTATTTCACACCTTCATTTTGTGACTAAATTTGGGCTTTTGGTGTCTTCTTTTTCCTAATGCATTAAATTTCTTTCCTTATTTGCATCTTGATGTTTTCATCAATAAAATAAGATTCTGGAGCTGAGGAGACTGCTCCTGCTCAAAGAGCTGGAACATGCGCTTTGAATGTGCAGATCCCCACCCCCGACCCCAATTGACCCCTGGCACATGGTCCTGGGAGCAATGGCAGGAATGACCCTTGAGCACAGACCTTTGTGAAGAGCGAAACAAAACATCTTTTCTAGTTCTCAGAACCTAAAATTCAAAAACTGTCTTACATAAAGCCAACTAAAAGAAAGGAAAGAGAAATCAATCTGGAAATGTAAGGAAATCTTTAGCACAGAAAATAAACCTGAAGTCTTGAGGTCCTAGGTGTGGGTGAAGAGCATGGTGTGGTCAGGGTGACGTCGGCCACAGCTGAAACTGGCTCTGGCAAAGCAGTAAGGCCCAGGGGATTTGGCATGTTGATGCATGTGCTAATGCAGCCGGAACTCCAGCACTGGCTTCGAAAATTACAAGAAGTGTCTAGAAAAGGTTAATCTGTGCATATACACGTTTGCAGTTGTTTGTATTTACAATGGGGTTATTATACAGACTTTAAGTGAGCAAAGCGTGTCTGCAGAAGCACCTGGAATACTGAGCACAGAACTAATGATTTTTTATTTATGGCTGGATGAGATCATATTATGTTGTATAGACAACCTTCAAAATTTTATTTGATTTCTGATATAGTGACTCATTCTGAATGGTAGTGTTTTATAAACACCTTATAAAATTAAATTCTGGGTAAAGTAAACAATTTTGGAAAGATTATGCACATCAATATACTAATTCCATAACTAGTAATGGTCACTTCATTTTATGAAGTGCCAAAATCTTCATCGTTCAATCATGAGAAATTTAAGATGTCTAAGCTTCTGGATCATCATCTATAAAATGGGGTTATAGTGATCTTCATATAGCGAATACATAATACATTCAATTGTGTATATAGTAAGTATAAATATAAATATATATACTTTTTTTGGTGGTGGTGGTGAGGCATATCCAGCAGTGCTCTGGGGTTATTTTGGGGGCAATACTTAGGGCCATACACAGTGGTGCTTGGGGACTGGGTGGGATCAGAGATCTAATCTGGGGCTCCCACATGCAAAGCTTATGCTCCAGACCTTTGCAGTATCTCCCGAGCTTGCAAGCATGAGTGTTTTTATTCACTGTCATCACTCCCTAAGGCTCCAAGTCCTTTGTAAGTGAGTTAGAAAGGAGTAAAAGCAGATTTTATTAAGGCTTTATATTCTACAGAGCTCCCAGGAATTGGCTGTAAATCACCTCAATTTCCTGTGTATTTCCTTTCATCTAGTCAGGGACATACAATGATGAGTTTTCTTATATAATACCACCAGTTCTCTCTAAAGCTAGGCAAGACCCTTTTCTCTCTTTGCCACCAACTTTGTGATAATAGTTTAGATATAGTGTGCATTCATAATATGCTTGTATTTTATTTACAGTAGTGTTTCATTTCATTTTGGCAATAGCCCTGTGAAATAAATACTACCGTTATACTTATTTTATAGCTAAGGAATCTAAGCAACACAGAACCGAAGTCATTTGCCCAAGATGAAAGGAGGAAATGGAAGAGTTAAGATTCAGTCTGAGATTCCAGATTCCAATCTTTTAGATACTGTCTGTCTGTTTTTCTATTAGTCATCTCCAGTTACTGCTGCAGCATATACAAGTGCTGAGCCAGTCTTGGAGTTTAAGTCTCTTTATCCTCTGTTGGAAAATATCAGACTTTCTTGTGACATCTCACACTCAACAAAATACAAAATGAACTGACCACTTCATTTGTCTTCATCTGCCATAGTACAGAGCAACTATCATTTTTCTACTGATATAGGCTGGGTACCTGTAAGTCACTTACTCTCTACATCCAAAAGCTAGACACTCACCAAATTCTGTTGATTAACACCTTCTTTGAATTTTGAATTTTCTTTGATCCTGTCACTGCCGTCTTAGTTCAGACTCCAGCCTGTGTCTACTGCATTAGTCCTACCTGGTTTTCCTTTCCCAGATGCCCCCTATTCTAATTAAAATAACTAACAGATTTGAGACAGTGGCAAAATGAAGAACTGCAGAACCAAAAGCTGAATGTGGAGCTTTGTGCAGCTACTTTTTAGCTATGTGAAAGAAAAGTAAATTTGGAAATCTTCAGGTGTGTATTTAGCACAGAAAATAAACCAGAAGTGTTGAGGTCCTAGTTGTATGTGAAAAGCACAGTATGGTCAGGGTGCCAATTAAGCAGTTCAGAGATTTGGCATATATATATATATATAAACATATATATATATATATATTTTGCTTTTCTGGGTCACGCCCAGCGATGCTCAGGGGTTACTCCTGGCTCTGCACTCAGGAATTACTCCTGGCAGTGCTCGGGGGGACCATATGGGATGCTGGGGATCGAATCCTGGCTGGCATGGGCCGGCCGCGTGCAAGGCAAACGCCCTACCCGCTGGGCTATAGCTCCGGCCCAGATTTGGCATCTTTAAATAAGAGTTTACCCTATTCTACTTAACAAGTTCAACATTTCTTAATCTAGAATTGGTTTGGTGAGAAAAAGAATATTGTTTAGCATATTTCCTGCTGTATTCCCAATGCCTCATATATAACAGGTGCTCAAATATTTCAGTATTTTTTTCCATCTCCAATGTCTTTTCCCCCAAAATATCACTGGCCCGTGAACCCTAGTAGAAATGGGGGTAGGGAAGGGAGGTCAAAGCTGAAGAAGGTACACACCATAGTTAGTCTTAAACGACCTTATTACACAAACCCTGACATAATGAAGTATAAATACACTTTAGAAACAAGTATGTCTCAATACCGAAAAGCCACTTGCACCCCTCATGTTCACTGCAGCATTATTCACAATTGCCAGAATCTGGAAACAGCCCAAGTGCTCGCAAACAGATTATTGGATAAAGAAATTATGCTATATCTACACAATGGAATACTATGTAGCCATTAGGAAAACTGAAATCATGAAATTTGCTTATATATGGATGGACATGCACATGGAAAGTACCATGCTAAGTGAAATGAGTCACAGGGAGAGGGACAAAGAATGATCTCACTAATATGCAGGATATTACAAAAAAATAAACAGCACGGTATGAGAATAACACCCAAAGATAGTAGAAATGAGAACCAGGAAGACTGGTGCAGGGTAAGAAGTTTGAATTTTCTTTGATCTTGTCACTGCCATCTTAGTTCAACTCCTATAGCCTGTTGTCTATTGCATTAGTCCTATCTGGTTTTCCAGATAGCTTGCTACAAGTTGTGGGGAAGCGGAGTTTAGGACAGAGAAAGGACCACAATGACAATAATTGGAAATGATTGCTCTGGATAAGAACTGAGTGTAGAAAGGAGGTTAAGGGAGATACATAATTTCAGTATCTGTATTCAGAATCCTAATGCCCAAAAAGGAGAGACAGAGAGAGCAAAAAGAGAAAGCTAGAGCAAGAATGAGAACGAGAGTGAGAGAGAAGAAAAGCATCTGCCATAGAGGCAAACTTTGGTGGGCGGGAGGAGTAGGAGGAAGAATGAAGACAATGGTGGTCGAAAATAAACACTGATGAAGGAATAGGTGCTGGAATATTGTATGAAAAAAATCAGTCATGAACAACTTTATAACAGTATTTCATGGTGATTCAATTAAAGAAAAAAAAGGTGTGTCTCTTACCCTAGGGGGGAAAACATGAATGAATTCAGAAATAATGAAATACACAGAGAGTAGATCGTAAACTATAGATAGTTCTATTGATATCACTCTTTACACCTTGTTATGAGGCATATGAGGCGTCACAACTTGATATAATCCAAACAGTTAATATTGAATAAAGATGGTTTATCATCTGAAAACAAGTCACATGTAAAAAAACCCCAACTAAGCTACCATTACTAAGCTACCAGTTATATTATACATTATACATCCGTTCTTTCATTAAATGCTCAGAGTAACTCTTTTAAGCAGGCACTGCCATTCCCATTTTACTAAGACATTAAGGACTCTTTCTAAGATCACTCAGAGAAGAGATGATCCTGAATTCATGGCCGGTTCAACAGCCTGTTGTGTACTCTTGTTTCAAAGCACCTGAATGATATAGAAAAGAAGAGGTAGTGTTAAATAAATCATCTCTACAGTGTTGATCTGTATTTGCTTACGCGCTTATAAACAAGCAAAGAAAAAAACTAAATACCAACAACTCCCTCTTTGGTTGAAGTAGCCAGTTTGAAGAATGCAAGGCTCTGTGTAGTGAGGGAAAAGTGGCTGCAGCTTAAGGACAAGAGCAGGGACTCTATGTGCGTCATTACAGATCGGGGAACAAGTGCATGTCGACCATGTGGGCACACTTGGATCTCAGAGATGGCTATTTCCAAAGACTGCATTTCCCTTTGTGTTATATTAAAAAATGATCTTTGAGAACTCAGGGCTCCCTGGTGCTAGCATATTTCTGAGGCAACTTTTACCCTTCGCCACAATACTATACTGTTACATGTAAAGGAGAGAGGCAAAGTCAAATGCTTGGATATTTTCCAGTTAATGGGCCTTCACCTTCATAAATTCTAGAAGTGAATCTGATGATGATGACTCTACTTGCATGAGACAGGACATATGGAGATGTTACTGGTGCCCGCTCGAGCAAATCGATGATGAACGGGAAGACAGTGATACAGTGACAGTGAATCTGATGTGAATACACTAAACAGCAAAATTACATGTACAGATAAGAATCAACATGGGAACTGCTATTTTTGGGAGAGGCCTGCTTCCAAGGCGACTAGCTGGAAGCTAGGTGATGACTAGCTGACATATGGGGAAACTGAGTTTGGGGAGGGTTTCACCCTTCCCAGAATTAATTAATTAACTAATTGATTAATTAATGCTTTTTGAATCAAAACCAGTGATGCTCAGGAATTACTCCTGGTGGTAGTCAGGGGGTCCTATGTATACCAGAGAAGGAACTTGGATTGGCCGCATGCAAGACCACATGCACTGCCAGTCAGCTGTACTACTGCTTTGGCTTCATTCCTGAGATTTTAAAAGTGGTTCAATGTGACAAAATGTTTGTTTATGCAGAATACCTGTCTTATTACTGGGACTCTGGAATTTTGGTACATACTAAAGGATATCTCTGTAATGTCTCCAGTACATAAATCTGGGGCTAAGTGGAGACATAGTACAGGAGTAAGGTACAACTTTACAAGTCTTCATACATCTTCATACATCTAATCTCTGGCACCCCAGGACTGACACCTAATACAGAGCTAGGAATAAGCCCAGAGCACAGCCATGTGTGGTCCCAAATCAATATAAAAGACTCCCAGGTAATGAGTCTGTGCTAAGTTTCCTTGCCTGGTAACCAACATTTATTGTTTTGTTTTTGGTCATATCTAGGGGTGCTCAGGGCTTACTACTGTGTCTGTGCTTAGGCATTACTCCTGGTAGAGCTCAGGGTACCATATGGGAGTGAACTAGGTAGCAAGGCAAGCACCCTGACTGCGGTACTCTCAGTCTCCCAGTAACCAACATGTATATGTGCTGCTCTCAAACCACTCTTGTGGATATTAAGTGTATCTTGTGTCACTCTATGGGGAAAGGAACCGTGGAAGGTTGTGTACCTGGTTGTTTATGGATTTAGTACCACACTTATTTTTGTTATTGATTTTACTTAGCATATTTTAAATTGAAACATTGCCGTGAGCATGCCAGCTACTTTGTGTCTGATGAGGGAATCATCTGAACAAAATGATCTTGCTTCCCACTCTGTCCCACTTTCCATCAGTTGCAACAAGCGAAGAAGAACGACTTAGCCCATCAAAACAGTAAAGTAAAACTATTTTACCTTTTTACAACTATATTTTAAAACTATTTTAAAAACTTTTTTAAAAACTATTTTACTATTTTACAAAATAGAAAGTAAAAACTCTCTTTTGTAGACAAAGGATAAAGGGGAAGGGAATGATGAAACCTTGATGTCTGTGTGGCTATGGAAATTTAAGTGAAAGATCACATCACATCCTAGCAGAGCAGGCTTTTGATTGATCGACTACTGCTAAGGTGAGACGGGCGAGGAGTGCGTGAGGTTAGTGCTAGTGTAGTCTCTAATGCCTTTGGTTTTTGTTTTCTCTCAGGTGGCAAGAAACAGGGTCATGAAATTCACTAAGATAAGCTTTGGGTGGGTCAAAAATTTTAGAAGTGTGTACTATGCCCCTCTTACTAAGTAGGCGAAAAACAGTATCTTCGATCAGTTAGCAGGGATGAAGCACACTTTTAAATAAGTGTGAGGCAAAGAATAGCGAGAATTGCTCCAGCCATTTCCTCACTTTGCTGGTGTCACCTCTGAGGCTGCATGGAGCAGAGAGCTCCCTCCCTCACTTCCAGAATTCCAGCAGAATCCTCTACTACCTAGCAGAAATAGTAATCCTTTAATGCCCATTTTTATTATTTTTTGAGTAAATTCAAAGAGAAAAAAGGGACCTAAAATTAATGGTTTTGTGCTTGGTGGTTATGCTATATGCTTTTTAATTTCATAAATGCTAGGAAAGACACAAAGAAAAATTTCAGCAGAACAAAATTTCCAGAGCTAATGATTTTTTGCTTACTGGGATTTTTGGCTATTGGAAAAATGGAGACAATACAGAAAAGAGAGACGACCTCCAACTAGAGATATATTTTGGGAGTTTCAAAAAGCTGTTTGGAGATTGCTAGTGAGAACTTATAAATTCAGATATCCGTAGATTTTCTAGCATGAACTGCTTATTTCCGAGTAGGTGAATTTGGATAAGACCAAAGAGCTTAAAGAAAGCCTTGTTGTTCTGTGAACTTGGACCACATTGCCTGGTCTTGCAGATTCAGGACTTTGCTGCTGCTGGAAAAGAAAACACTGCTGGCATCTTTCAGG
Source organism: Cryptotis parvus (assembly GCA_021461705.1). NCBI lineage: Eukaryota > Metazoa > Chordata > Mammalia > Eulipotyphla > Soricidae > Cryptotis > Cryptotis parvus. The sequence continues at coordinate 98,697 of JAJIBD010024222.1, forward strand.
ATTCTGAATTCACTGATGCAAATTGTCTGGACCTGCTCTAAACTTTCACCTGCTTCTGTTTCAGTCTCTGAATGCCCTTGAAACCAAGCAAAGACTCAATGAACAAGACTTTGTTAGACTCTAGAACCAGACAGATTTAAGACATCTCTTGGTGGGATGTTAAACTGTGATTACATCATGAATACTGGCTGTCATGTCTGCGGCAGACACACACGCACAGAGGAAAAGGACTAGCTTTTTGATGAGATCATTTGAAGTCAAGCTGCTGACTGCTGTTTGTTTGATATAGCAATGGCTTTCCTAACTTGTGATTCCCGGCCAAAGCAGTTAGGTCAGGATGGTACACAGCAAGGAGTGTACACTCAAGACAATCCTGACAGGTGGACACTTGGTTTTCTTTGGGAAATGGCTCATTGCTGCTGACTAGCGTTTGACTTAACAGATTCGCTGCAGCCTGCAACAGGACTAATCAACAGCTTGTCTCTATTTCTCTAACCTTTCTCCTGGTACACAGACCTTAGAAACAGTTTGGTTATTAATTGATGCTCTCAAGAGGGAATTATCTTTTCTAGGTTGCTCAAAATAAATCAACAGACATAAAGCAGGTGGTAGATTATGTAAAACTTGTTCTGAAAGTTTTTTGTAATTCAGGACATTCGTCCCATTCCTAAAGATTGTTATATACAAATTTCACAAAAATCTTGCATTTTTCTATGAAAACTGCATATCCGTCTTTCCAGAGAAAAGGTATTGAGATTGGGAGATTAGGAGAAAAATAAAATTATGATTATTAACAGAGACACTGCTGAGTGTCCAATCAAACATGGAAGTAGTAACTATGAGACAGCAGAGGGAAGTTCCAGTCCCCCACGGTCTGTACAGAATGTCTACACTTCCAGGAATGGTCCACACCAGTGAAGTAGATTACTAGTATTGTGAACAAATAAAACCAAGAGGCAGTCAATCCCTTTAAGAGAAAAGGGCTAAAATAAATTCTTTGGATTGACTTGGCTCAAGGGTTGGAGGCTTGATAGTGGGCATGTCTGATGTGTGTCTTGCTTGGGGATGTTTTAACCATGTTAGATCAGCCTTGTTTCCAGAGGTACTGTGTGCATCCTCTGGAACTGTTCTCCTTGTGGTTCCCTGGTATCATACTACCTCACACCTGCAAGGCATTCAGGATAGTTTCAAATCAGCCAAAACTACCTATGGTTGATTTGATAGCTTGACTGTCAATCCAGAAACCACTTTTTAAGCAAGACCTTATCTGATCAGGCCCCGAATCCCTGAAAAGAATAAGTGAAACAATACTGTTGTTGCTCTCCCTTTGGGTGGAGAATCCTACTTGTCTATAAAATAAAGAAGCCTGAGCAAGTGTGAGGGTAAAGGTATGCTAGAACATTACATAGAAGGGCTGACAACCAATCTTTAAAAGGTTTGCTCTAAGGCTGGCCATTGGCTGGTGTCAGGGAACATGGGTTTTGGGAAGGCCTTCTATTGTGAGAGTGAGTAAGAGTGGGCACACTAAGCCCAAACTGTGCAAACAGGATAATTGATGATAAATGATAAATAACTGCTTTCCTTCTGGCATTCTAGAATTCTGGTACCCAGGCAGAAAGTATAAATATCATCAGCCAACCAAAACAGCCCTGGGCATTGAGTCCCCCTGACAGATTTCCTTACTTGGTAATACTTACACGTTATCTTTTTTTTTTTTTTTGCTTTTTGGGTCACACCCGGCGATGCTCAGGGGTTCCTCCTGGCTCTGCACTCAGGAATTACTCCTGGCGGTGCTTGGGGGACCATATGGGATGCCGGGGATCGAACCCGGGCCGGCACAAGCCGGCCGCGTGCAAGGCAAACGCCCTACCCACTGGGCTATCGCTCCGGCCCCCCATCTTACACGTTATCTTAAATGTATTTCTCAATCTTTTTCTGACCATGACTCCTTTTGGACCTAGTTCCTTCCTGTGGCACACCTAATGGTTGGCCTTCAAGTTTTGTGTTGTAGCCCCTCATTTATGTGATTTTCACCCGTGGCCCCCCCTGTGAAGAAGAGCGGGCTCACTTAGCCAAAACTAATCGTGTAAACAGCATAGTTTATGATAAATAACTTCTTCGAGCAATTAATTGCTTGTTTTAAGAACTGCTTTTAAGAACTGGAGAGACTATTCAGGGGTAAGGTGTATGCCTGGCACAGGACCAATCAGGGTCTGATAACCGATACCCCTTATGGTCCTGAGCTCCATCAAGAGCTATTCCTGAGGGCAGAACCAGGAGTAAGCCCCGAGCACCACAGGGTGTGCCCCAACACCTGCCAAAACTTTGCCGGTTCTCCTGGACTTCACTCCCCTGTGCCTTTCTTCATGTTGATTTGTTTTGTAAGTATTTTCTATTATAAATCACAGCTATGAGTATGGTCTATCTATCAATCTATATGTTTTTGCACTTCCGAATCCTCCCGGAAGTTTCAGAACCTGGAGTCTTCTTATGACACATTATATGAAAAAGAGTTCTGTTTAGTATAAAGAGCAGAGTCCTTTGAAGGTTCAAATTCAGCTATGTCAATTACTATATAATTCCTCAAAACACTACTTAACGACTCTTAGCTCACTTGTCTTTTTCATATAATAGGCTGCACTTATACTTTAGGGTTTCTGCAAAGATGAAATGTCTGGCTCATGGTCTTGCAGAGGTAGATTATTAATATTTTGGGGGAGAGGGCACAACACATGCATTGCTGGGATTGAACTTGGGGTTACCATGGAGAGCATGTGCTCTAGCCCTTTGAACCACATCCCTGGGCCCATCAATACATTTTTTAGGGGCCATACCTAATAGTATTCAGGGGTTACTCTTGGTGGTGCTCATATGTGGGACCAAAAGATTAAACTGGGGTCAGCCATATGAAAGACAAGAGCCTAAACCCCAGTACTCTATCTCTACCTACCCCTCCCATTAATAATTTTTGTCTTCTCTGTCTGACAGAGAGAGCTGTGATAACTGAAGACCTCACAATCTTCACAGAAATCCAATGAAGACCTTTTGGGTACAAAATAGCTGCACAAAAGACGTCAAAAGAAAACTTCACATTAGAGATTCTTCACTCTCAGAAGGTTTATATTCACCTTGAAACTAAGCAGAAACTGTACTAAGACATTTCTCTAGACACCTGTCTAGTACTTGGTCGTATTTCCATGCAGTCCCACTAGATTCAGTTCATGAAAATAGCAAGGTGGAGAGAAAGAGGAAAGAATCTGCTTCCATAAGGAAAAGTATGCAAAGAGAGAGACGCTTTTAATCTAGACACTATGTACTGTTCAGAGGCACGTCCAGTAGGTGAACTGGTCTTCCTTCCCAGCACAAGGTCCACTCACCTTTACATGTCCTGAGTACCTACTATTTATCATACTTTCGTCTTCAACTCACTTTACTTCATTCTTTCCACAACCTTATAGGTGGCATTACTAACTGCCCTTTATAAAAGGAGCCAGATTAGAGGTTGTATAAATTACCCAGAGCCCATCTGGTAACTGCTTCTTTACACCATCAGGCAGTTTCCCTGACCTGACCATCAGTATTCTGAACAAATCTTTCAAGGGACTAAAGGGACTGCACTGAAGGAATGGCAATAAATAGCATACTTCTTCGAAGGAAGGGTCTGTTGCAACATAAGTGACAAAGTGCAAGTCACCCGCATCATATTAAGAATGAGGAGTGTGTCTAAACACTTATTTTTTTAAAGGCTAGAGACAGGTCAAAATGGTGACTTGCTGGAGAGAGATCAAAAGAAACTCAGCATTACCAAATCAAATAGCATGGCCCTCTGCCGTTTACAAAGTGTTTTCATTATCACTTTTGATCTTATCATAATATATCTGTGAAGACACTTGGCACTATCCTCACTAGAAAGATGAAGTAACTGAAATATAGAAAAGAAATAATGTACGCATTGTAATTCAAAAATAGTTTGAAAGTATTAGCATTAGAACAAAGACATGTCTTGAGTCCAAGTACAGAGGAAAGAAGATATGAAAACATTTCTCAAAATACTCAAGTTAGCATTAGCAGATTTTACATCCAAGCATTTTTCCAACTTTTTCATGCCTGACTATATTTTATTTATTTTATTTAAAGCAAATGGAGATGGGTACAACTGTGAAGACTTGGCTTCGGCCTTTCTCCTTGTCAATTCATCTTTCTAGGCTGCCAGTGAGATATAACAGAAAGATTCAACACCTTTATATTTAATTTCCAGCTCTGTCCTTTTGCGATATGTGACCAGCTAGATACTAATTGTATTCTATTCCATAATCACAACTCTTTTTCTTTGCAATCTTGATCATTTACAAATGCTGGAGAAACTCAAATAATTAGATATGCCATAATGTACCTGAGGGCACAGAGCAATCTTAGAAGCAGTAATTTCAATGTGTGTCACTATTTAGATGATTCATCTTAAAAACAAAGATGTTAAGATAGAAGTAGCTCACTGGCACTGAAGTCTTCCTGTCCAGTTCTTTTTATTAAAAAATCAAATGGAAGAGGAAATATTTGCCTACTACTTCTCTGAGAAAGGGTTAATTTTACAGAGATATACAAAGTACTTGTAAATCTTAATCCGCCCCCCAAAAAAAATCATCCCCATCAAAAAATGAAGAGATAAACAGAAACTTCCTTAAAGTTATACAAATGGTCAATAGCTTCATGAAAAAAAAATGTTCTATGTCACTTAAAATCAGGGAAATGCAAATCAAAACAACAGATATAACCTCACACCAGTGAGACTGGCTTGCATCAAGAAACCCAAAACCTTGGACTGGAGCCATAGCACAGCAGGTAGGGTGTTTGCCGTGCAAGCAGCCAACCCGAGTTTGATCCCTGGCATCCTATATGGTCCTCTGAGCACCGCCAGGAGTGATTCCTGAGTAACTGGGTGTGACCCATAAAGAAAAAACACAAAAACCCAAAAAAACTGGTATATGCAAAAAGTGGAATATATTTTGTGGTAAGAAAAGATGAACTCATGTGACTTGCCACTGTGGGATGGAACTGGAGATTACCAGAAGGAGAGGAACAGATACAAAATGATTTCCCGCCTATGTAAGTTAGAAAGATGCATAATAAGGGAATAACAACTGGCCAAAGGTAAAAGAAACTGAAAACTGGTCCCCAGAACTGAGTTTTCCATGTCAAGGAGATGTGGGGGATCTTGATGAGGGCAACCCTGAGACAACGGTGAAGGGAAGTGGACCCTTTTTTGGAGGGTATGGTGCAGGTACATTGCATACATGATAACCCTATCATGGATAATATGGCTAAATAAATCTCTAAAGAGAGGAAAAAGTTGCAGAATTTCTCTTGAACCCTATGCAAGTCTGAGTTGCCTGGGGCACCGTGGGGAGGGGGGGGGTAAGCCCAGAGCCCAGAAACCCATACACTCCATAATTGCCTTCATGCTTCCAGCAGTCCCGCACTGCTCGGACAAGCCTTATCCAGAAATTAATCTGCTGAAAAACTCAGGTTTGCGGGTCTGTGACTGAAATCTCCAGGCTTTCACGAACTGGGCTACCTCCCCCATCTTCCTGTTCTCCTGGATGCCCCAGCTGTCATGCACAGGCCCCAAACCTTCCACCCAGTTAAACGTTTAACTCCAATTGTATCACCCCGTGAAAAAAAATTTGGATTTCCTGGAGCGACATAACAATGATAAACCAGGAGTAGCATACCAGATTGGATGGTATATAATGGAGAAGGCAACTGATATCAATTACTAATATAAACACAGAAGGCTTAACCTGTAACAATATCTTAATAGTCTTTTATACAAGGGCTTAATGTATTCTTGGTGTGATATAAAAATCTTAACTTTCTCTAAGGAAACATTTTTGGCTCATCCATTTAGAAAATTATTTATAACAATCAATATAAAATAAATTGAGTGTCCCAGGTTTCAGGGGTGGTTGGGAAAACTGGAAATAATGGTGGTGGGAAGGTGCAATAGTGGTGGGATCAGTGTTGGAATACTGAATGTCTGTTACTAAACCAACTACTTAATGAAGATACAGATTTATATATATACACATACACACATTTATGTATATATACACACACGCACACATATATATAAAATAATGAACACACAAACAACACACAAAAGACGTTTAATATAAAGTGAAAATCAATCTCACTGCAATTTCAGGGCATTAATATACAGAGTGAAGAGCATTGTTGAAGCAGAGTATTTTAAAATATTGTGCTTGAAGCTGCAATTTATTGTTGATTTTCCAGTTCTATGCCACTAATCTTAAAGTAGAACTGCAATCCATTAGTGGATTTTTAAAGAGTCAGTAATTTTAAGACGCAATGGCCACAGAAAACTTGGGTTTTAATGTCTGCTCTGCTAGTTAAAACTGACTTGTTATTCAATTAAAGTGCATACTTTTACCATCCTTTAATTCGTTTATCTGTGGAAGGCAGTATCATTCTTGCTATTTCTGAGATCCTTTCAAAATGAAGGTACAACAATTCTGATAATACATTCTGAAGTATGAGTTAAAGCATTTAGTTGTGTTTTTTTTTTTTTTAACAGAATTAGCCATCCCTGGACTAGAGAAAGAATTCACTGCTCTCATGCATTCTCTAGTGGTAAGCCTTAATCCCATTCCATTTCTTCTTTCCAGTTTGGGTAATGAGCATAGAAACTCTTACTCTACTGGAGGATTATAGCTGCTTACTGTTACTTATTCTATTTTGACAACTCCCTAAGCTAGATATTACCATTTCTTTGTCAATAATTAAAAAAAAATCTTGTCATCTATATGTCTTTAAGTATCTGTTCAATTCTAACTAGTTTTCTTTTTTTTCTTCATTTACTTATATTATTGATATCATGTCAAATTTTTATTGGATTTGAGGGATCTTTCAGAGTTCTTGTGAAATTTTGTTTATATCATTTTTTGTATTATTTTATTGCGCCACCTTTAGACATACAAGATGCCCATACTTGAGTTTTGGTTCTACAGTGTTGCAACACCCATCCTTCCACCTGTGCACATCTCCCATCACCAATGTCCCCACCTCCCTCCCCCTCCCCAAGTCCACCTCCATGGCGGGTTCTGATTCTCTTTTCTCTCTTTCTATCTCTCCCTCCGCCTGCCTTTCCTACACATCATGGAATGTAGTATATTCTAGGACAGGATTGGTCCCACTAGTTTGATGGACTTAGGGAGCCTCATGGTCAGCTGGGCTAGGGGAGAGCTGAATGCCAGCTCTCCCTGTTGGAGAGCTGAATGCCAGCTCTCCCGTTGCATCTGAGGCTCTGTATCCTTCTTGCTAGTTTTCAATAAAGTTGTTAGGTTTTTTTTGTGTTTGTTTTATAAGTTGTGCAAGTTCATTATACATCTTAGATATTAGCTCTTTGTCAGAATTATGCTGAGTAAATATTTTCTCCTAGACTACAGAGTGTCTTCTGCCTATTATTTTCTTCAATGTAATTTATGGATTTGGTCTTTGATCCATTTTGAATGAACTTTTGTGTATGGTGTGAGAAGGGATCCAAGCTCATTTTTTTTCTTTCATGTGACTAACCAGTTTTCCCAAAAGCATTTGCTGAAGAGGCTTTTCTTGTTCTACTTTATATACCTAGATGCGCTGTCAAAGATTAGCTATTCTAGGACATGATTGGTTCCAATACTATGATGGACTTAGGGAGCCTCATGGTCAGCTGAGCTAGGGGAGAGCTGAATGCCAGCATCTGAGGCTCTGCATGCTATGGCTGGTTGCCCTGGGGCAGTTCCTGGGTGGGGCCACCAGGCTCCAGAACAAGATAGAGAGGGGAGGGGTAGGGGTGACCCCTAATATTAGATGATATTAATCCATATCATCAGGAAAATGCAAATCAAAATGATGATGAGATTTTGCCTCACACCGATATGACTGGCATATATCATAATAAGTAAAAACACCAACACTGGCACAGATATGGGCAAAAAGGAACCATTATCCACTGTCAGTGGAAATGCCACCTGCACAAGCATGGAGATTTCTCAAAAAATTAAGAATGGAGGGGGCCAGGAGATAGTAAAGACATTAGGGAATATGCCTAGCATGCATCCAAGTCAGGTTTAATTCCCAGAACTAACAGGTCCCTTGAACACCACCCAGTGCAGCTATGAAGGCCCATAGTATTACAGGGCAACCTAGAAAATCTCTGGTACCACAGAGTCTGATCAGCACTGCATCCCTTAGGTCTTTGCATTGAACCACTGGCCTGGTTAACCAGCCACACCAAAAACAATAGCTGAGCTTCTATGATCCATTAATTCCAGTTCCTGGCATTTACCCTCAAAACATTATTAGGAAAAGACATTTGCACTTCTATGCTCACTGTAGTAGTATTGAGTAGCCAAGTATACCGCAGCAAAAATACAGAAACAACCTAAATGCTCAAGAACAGATGAATGGATAAAAGAAACAGTTTTATATATATACATATATATATATATATATATATATATATATATATATATATATATATATATATATATATATATATATCACTTGATCACTTGAATCCCGTTATTCATCGATTTGCTCGAGCGGGCGCCAGTAACATTTCCATTGGACCCTATCACACACACACACACATATATTTTTTTTTACACACACACATATATATATGTATATATATTTTTTTTCAATGGAATACTACTTGGCTGTAAGAAAAACCACAGTTGGTGCTGGAGGATAGTATAGTGGGTAAGATGCTTGCCCTGCACATAGCCAACCTGGTGTTGATCCCTGGCACCACATATGCTCCCCAAAGCACAGCCTGTAGTGAACCCTGAACACAGAGCTAGGAGTAAACACTAAAATGCTATTATGAAATATGTAATTTATCTAAACAAAACTGGAGAACTGGGAGGGTGGGCCAAGTCCATATCCTGCTTAAGCACTGGCAGCTTCACCCACCCCCACAGCTGCTTCCATAAATTCACTAGCCCAGCTCTACAGATCCCTGAGTTCCTACAGTGTGGCCATGCATGCTGAGACATCTCCAAATTCCACTATACTGACAGTCCAGCAGGGACATCACCAAATTAGATGGAAACGTAGCACAGAAGCCAACTAAGCTCAATAGACAAAAGCAGTAACACAGAAGACTCAACTAGTGACAAAGACCTTAGTACACCCTTAGACACGACTTAGTAACCCCAGGGCTAGATATAATTTTCATAAATTTTTTAACATATTTTTTTATAATTTCATTAGCCATTTGGCTGTAATAAGCAATATAAAATTTTGTGCATGCTAAGGACAGGCTTGTGGAGTGTGTGGGAAAACGGGGATAATGGTGGAGGGAAAGTCATATTGGTGGTGGGATCAATGCTGAAAGACGGATGCTTGTAACAACTTGTATTATGAACAACTTTGTAAAATCACGGTATTTAAATAAAGTTAAAAGAAACTCGAGGGAAAAATAGCTGTACTGAACTTCCTTTAGTTTTCAAGATTTTTAATTCTACTTAAATATAAAATATTAAATACATAAAAAACAAATCTCAAAAGGTGAAAAAATAAAAGTCCAGGTTAGTCACCTAAAAGTCCTTTTTTTTTAAAATTTAATATTATTATTTTCCCCGAAAATATTATTACACCACTTTAGACATACAATTGAAAGATGCTCATGTATAGTTTTGGTTCTACAGTGTTCGAACACGCATCCCTCCACCCAAACCCATCTCCCATCACCAATGTCCCCACCTCCCTCCCCCTCCCGCACCTCAACTACTTGGCGGATTATGTATGTCATTTCTTTCCTCTTTATATCTCCTTCCCAACAAACTTTCCTGCTCTTCGTGGAATGCAGTGCATTAAAAACATTACTGTTACACTATTTTTAGAGGACCGCAGGCCGCAAGCGGCTGCGCAACCTGCGCTCGAACTGTTTTTGCTCTGTTAATCTGGTCAGGAGGCAGTTTCCCAGCGTCCGGACAGCGAAAATGGTGGCTAGTGTGATGGGTGAGTCTCATCCAGCTGCTTCGGGACCCCCCAGAGGTGACGGGCCCACTCCCAAAACCCATCTGCCCTCCTTGGGGTTCCATAGTCAGCTGGGCCCGGCGCGAGCCGAGTTCCAGCCTCCCCAGCAGCTTGAGAGACTCTGCATGCTGGCCCCCGGGCAGCTCCTGGGCGGGGCCACCAGGCTCGACAAAATGGAGGGGGAAGGGCTGACCCCTGACTCCATCTGACGAATTCCCAGTGATTCCGCTTCTGGGAGCCGCCTACCTGGGCTCAAACTGGTTTTGCTCTGTTAATCTGGTCATGAGGCAGTTTCCCAGTGTCCAGACAGCGAAAATGGTGGCTAGTGTGATGGGTGAATCTCATCCGGCTGCTTCCGGGACCCCCAGAGGCGACGGGCCCACTCCCAAAACCCATCTGCCCTCCTTGGGGTTCCATAGTCAGCTGGGCCCGGCGCGAGCCGAACCAAAAGTCCTTTTTACTATGCTGCTGTTTCACTCGCCTATCATTTCTTTGTGGAGGCTCAGATCAAATTAATTTCCTTACTGCCTTCCCTATCATTGGAGGCAAATACGCTGATATCTTTCAACTGTGGGTAGAACTAGAACAAAATTTGCTTTAGATGCATATTTCACCAGAACTCATATATCCTTTAAGGTCAGTTAACAATTTCTTTTCTCTTTCTGTACACCAGCATCTGAGACATAGGTTCAGCAAATGTTTTGTAGTATGAAAGAGCAAATACGTGAACAAAGTACAGATTAAGCTGTTTATATTTCTTTATGGTGCAAGTCGAATATATTCCTGTGAAAATGAAGTCCAAGGACATTCAGTAGTAGCTTCTGTAGAGATTGCAAATTCTACAAGGGAAAGAACTGTGCCACTGGGGGCTGGAGCAATTGTACAGTGAGTAGGTGTTTGCCTTGCACATGGCTGACCTGGACTTGATCCCTGATATTCCTGGATGATCCTGGAATATCATCACCAGGAGTGATTCCTGAGCGCAGAACCAGAAGTAACCTCTAAGCATCGTTAGGTGTGACTCCCCGCCCCACCAAAAGGAAAAAAAACTGTGCCATTACTTTCCAGCACTGTGTCACAATGTTTAACTTGGTGGTTAGTATAATAAAAATGAATGGGAAACAAATAAATTGGTATGCCTTACATTTATATGGCTTTTCCTGCCAGTTCATTTAAATAAGCCTTTACAGAAGATTTATTCTGGACAAAAAGCCCTGCTGGAAGAAGCTTATTTATAATCATTCTCCTGTTCCTTTAAACATTAAAGTATTTAAAAATGTATAAATTAGTTTTAATTTTTAAAATGTATGAACTACATTAACAGCTACCCTCACCCCAAACATTTGGGGAAACTGTAAATACGCTATTTTAGAATTTAAAATGTTTGAATACAGTATTTCTAAATGCATGTTTATCTGTTTGGAGAGTTTCTGTCTATAGGTTTGGAGGCAGAAAGGTCCTCATAGAGAATGGGAGTGATGTGACTAAATGATTGACAGGTACACAGGATCACCAGTTTGAAGCTCACATGACATTTCTTCGCTTTCCTACCACCCTTTAGTTCTTCTAAAATATAGAAAGACCAAGGGCCACAGAGAGAGTACAATGGGGAGTGGGGTGAGACACCAGAAGACAGAGAAACAGGGAGGGAGGAAGGGGAGGAGAGAGAGAGAGAGAGAGAGAGAGAGAGAGAGAGAGAGAGAGAGAGAGAGAGAGAGAGAGCATACTAACTTCTCTTTGCACACGGAGCCCCTGAGTTACATGGTTATGAGAAGATAAAAATATCAGCAAAGGGAGAATAGGAAGAACTGTGATAGAAAAAATGAGGGAATAAAAAGAGAGAGAGAAGAGGATATAAAAGGCAAGTAGGAAAGAAGAAAAGGATGTTGGAAAGAAATAGAGAAAAGGGGAGAGGATGGTTGGGAGATACTGCAGGTTCAGAGAAAATCTGAGGGCTGTAAGGAACCCCTTTCTTTGACTTTGAGGCAAAAGAGTGAGGGGCGGGAGGGGGGTAGGGTTTGCTTTTAGTATTTTTCCTCGTATTTTACCACTCAGGTACCTCACTCCCAGAGCCTTAAAAAGGTCAACGGACCACTGATGCTCAAATGGCTCACACAGCAAAATGGAAAACAAAAATAACAAATTACTCAATGTTCTCAGCATTCTCGACAATTAGCTTTTTGGAAAACGGTCCGTGTCTGCTGCTCTTTCGGTTGTTCCAAAGTGCTCAGTTCTCAGCAGACATCTAGCAAATAGCTGGACAGGGACTTTTAACAAGAAGCATTGCTGGGGTAGGGGGCAGCAGTACAGATAATCTAAGTTTAACACATCCTCTGGTGAGAAATCGGTCTGTTTTGTGAAGAAAGGGCTAAAGACACAATAAGACTCTTAGAGTTAAGTCTTATGTTATTTGTTATTACAGAAGCAAGGTTTTAAGATGTGCTTTTTAACAGTCTTTTAGTTTGGCTGTAATTTAAGATGACTTTTACAAATTAGATCCTAATCCTTATAGACACAGATGGCTGTTACAGAATAGCCTTGCAAAAACACTAGTTATTCGACTTGAAAGAGCATTCAGAGAAGGATGAAGGGCCATTAACTCTCACTCCACCCCTGCTCTAGGAGGTCTAATGAGTCCTGGGTGGGCTTTTTGGGTTTAGGTCTGAGTCTGGAATCTGGGTGGGCCTACAGAGTCTGTTCTCATTTGGAGCAGCCCATCTAGTTCACTCGGAATCAGACTTAGGATCAGATGAGAGGTCATTAGCACTTAACAACAGTAACTGAATTCCTAAGTGTGGAGCACCATGCTGGGAACCTCACGGAAGACAGACAGGAACATGATATGGACAGTCTCTGTAAATACTGAAAGTACAATAGGACAAGCAATTCGCTCACCAGCGAATAAGCTGCAGTGGGTACAAAGGTGAGGAACATGGTCAAAGGGTGTCTCCCACAGAGATATCTGAGCTGGGCATTAAAAAATGAGTACAAACATGCCAGGGAAAGTGAGGAGGACAGATACTGAAGAAAAAGAGAACAGGGTATATAAAATGAAAGAGATGGAAATTTTAAAAAAGTCTCTTCACAATTGTGCCTCAAAAATAATGAAGTACCTGGGAAACAGCTTAACAAAAATACTGAATAGATTGGGTTGCTATAAAAACACCAATGACATTTTTTAGAGACATAGACCAAATGCTGGTAAAATTTTTATGGGATAATAAAACTTCCCAAAAAGCCAAAACAATCCTAGGAACAAAGGAAGATGGAAGGCTTTTCTTTTCCCGACTTTAAATTATAGCATAAAGCTATAGTAACCAAGGTTGTTTGGTACTGGAAGGACAGACCAATGAAATAGAATTGAGAGACCAGATGCCTCACGTGTGTGGACAGTTAATCTTTGACATAAGAGCCAGGACTGTGAAATGGAGCAAGGAAAGGCTCTTGTTTTAAATTTATTTTTAAACCTGATTACTGAGGATGTGGTGGGGAAAATAATCTCTTAGAAGGAACTGGGTTTTGCGATCATATTAATAACCTCATTCCCATGATCTAAATGAATGGTTTGAAGCTCTTCATGTTCCTGGAGTGAGCAGATAGCACTCAACAGGACGTATGGAGATGTTACTGGTGCCTGCTCGAGCAAATCGATGAACAACGGGAAGACAAGTGATACAAGACAAGTGGATTCCATTTCGTTATTGTATACAACAAAAGCCAAGGATTTCTGCATGTTGATTTTGTAGTCTGCCACCATTTCTGCTCAATTATAAGAAAATATCAAATCATGCAATATATTGGTAGTTGGATGGAACTGGGCAACCTGGTTCCTGTGTCCTTAACTGAGCATTTCTCTGGAGTGTTGGAGGCTTGGCGGACTGGATGAATCCCTGGGACACTGATGGAGGAAAGTGGGCACACTAGTAGTGTGTATGTATTGGAATGAAGTACTCATGAAACTATCACTAACGGTACTAAACATCATGGTACCTCAATTAAAATGGAGAGAAAAAAAAACCAAAAAAAATTCCAAAACTAAAAATAAGGTCTAATATTTTTTTGGGGGGTCTCACCTGGATATGCTCAGAGGTTATTCCTGGCTCTGCACTCAGAAACTACTCCTGGTGGTGCTCAGGATATGGGATGCCAAGGATTGAACTCGGAGGGGCCACGTGAAAGGAAAAACACCCTACCAGCTGTACTATCTCTCTGGCCCCTGAATAAAGTTTAATTTTAAGCTGCAAAGGTCCTTAAATTTAATTTATTACAGTATTTTTAGTTAATTTTTCAGTAATGGAAATTGAACTCCTTTATTCCTTAGATTCCATCTCTTCCAGAACTTCTGAAAGTCTAAGGAAAAAGTACTCCCAGAAAAGAAGTACTTAAAACTAAGTGCTTGGGGGCCAGAGTGATAGTATGGCAGGGAAGGGGTTTGCCTTACATGCGGCTGAGCTGGGTTTCATCTCTTGCATCCCATATGTTGCCCCAAGCACTGCCAGGAGTAAATCTTGAATGCAGAGCCAGGAATATATCCTGAACATCACCAGGTGGGACCCAAACGCAAAAACAAAATAAAACAAATCACCACAAACAAACCCCATAAAACAAAACAAAATACCACCCCAATAAAACTGTCCTGGGAGGAAGTACTTTAGTGCCCAAATTTTATAAATTCTTTAAGGTGAGATATTCATTACAGAACATAAGTATGAAAACCAGATTGATCTTTAACCTGTGATAGTGGTTCTTTTCTGTTTATACAATAAGGTTCAGACTGAGAATTTAAGTCAATTTGTTTATACATTAAGTATAAACAGTATAAACATTCTGTTCTATATTATGGTTCTCTTTTCTGTTATTATATTAAGGTCTGGACTGAGAATCTAAGTCACTTTGTCAGCTATTTGGTCAGCATGCACAGTTCCCTCGTATATGTTCATGCATGTGAAACGTGAACAAAGATGAAGAGTTTGGGGTAGCATGTGGGCTAAAGCAAAAGGAACCACGTGAACACTTGGAAGCTGCTAAGATAAGTCCACTTCAGGTAGCATTTGCATTACACTTAGGAAATCTGTAGATGAACAGGGCCACACACGGCTTGTCTTTATTCTGTACATCTCACAATTAATGTTAAAAACTAAGATGAAAGCTACCAAATATTTTGGCTTTGGTGTGTTGGAGGAAGTCTAGGTTAGTAACCCATACATTATATATCATTAGGACATAACAGAATCAAAGAATAGTAGGATTAAAAAAAAAGATTTTGATGTAACTTAGAAGCAAGCTAGCCCGAAAATCATGACAAATAAAGTAAGTACCAGAAAGGAGTCCGTCTTCCTACATCCCCATCCTTGCTGAAAAGGGATCATTCAGTAATGCTTGGTTACTAATGATAACAGGAAAATCACACTGCATAGCACAATAGACTCCTTTCTTAGAAAACTTCTGTAATTTCCAACTTACTGGTCTATTATGATTCCTGGAGTCTCAAAAAGTTAGATCTCTCTTTTTACACAGCAGGCCTTCAAGCAACTGATGACAACAATTACGCCACCCCCATGGCATTTCCTTCTCTGGAGGAACGTGCCTCAGAGGATGTTATCCAGGTCTCTCACTTTTATACCAGCCCTGCTCGAGATAAATGTTTTTGCTTCTTTAGGCTTCAGCAGAGTTTTGGCATGCAGTTTAAGGATTTATGGGTAGTAGTTTATACTTGTTGGGATGATACTTCTAAAAATGCAACATTTTTTGTTAGTAACCACAATATATTACCAATGTACCATAACCACCGCTAAAACATGCTCTTTTTCTTCTACATATGAACAAATGATTTTGCCTCAACCTAATACAGAATCTCTCTCTTCCTATTGTTATAATTGTATTAAATTTATTGGGTTCACTTTATCCTAGTCTTCCACTATTTTAAGCGAATCTTGTATTTCATAATCCATACACTGAGTAGTCTCCATTTGTTTCTAGTAAGCATAGTGACTAATAAATGATAAAATATGAGGTTTCTTAATTCCCTTTAGGGAAATGGCAGTCTCTTAGTCAACTTAGTTAGCTTTCTGGACACAGCCGTTTAACGAGCATTAAATTTACACTATTGTAGATTTACATCTTTTCACTTTGCTCCAGAATACTGGTAGGGACAATTGGGTACTGTCCTACAATGAAGATGCACAGTGAATATAGATTATTTGCCCTGACTTCACAAACCAGTAAGATTATCAAATCACAAAATATTCTTGCTTTAGCATGCAGCACTTACAGTGAACTGATAATCACTGACCATACTCTAATTGTTAAGCATGCAATTTTCAGTTTTACTGTGAAACAGAGATGAGACTATGGGAAAGCTTGCATATATTTTGAACTGAAAGAACTAGAAAGGAAAGACAGATCTAGTGTCTAATTTTTCACATAAGACATATGTCTGCTGGTCTAGCAAGCACACCTTCTGCAAAGGTTGAGAAGCTCATAGTACTCAGAACAGAGACACTGTAGCAGGCTGCATTATGGGGCTTTTACTAACTATCTTGTTTAGCCATCAAGACAGGATCTCTCCCATGTGGACATAATTCCTGAGACAGGAATGGCAACTTACATCTCTCCTAGGAAAGGTACTCAATAGCTTGAATTCATCCCATGGAAATCCTTTGGAAGCTACAAAATCAAAGAGGATCTGGAGCTTATTGCTGGCCAAGAAGCGTCGCTCAAGGAACTCGCCACTGGGGGTTCGGATCCGTAGTTTGCTCACAGGCTCAGCATTTTCTTCTTCTGGCTCTGGAGGCAGGGCCTGCTCTAAGGAGAGTCGGATGGCCTAAGGAGGGCAAAAAACAGGTGTTAAATTGCTTGATGGGTAGAACTGTGGGGAACAGGAAAAGAGACTACAAAAAAAAATATTGCTGTTTTCTAAAAAAGTCATCAAAACATTATTGCCCATTTATTAACCAAGCCTAATACCTGAACAATAAAACCAAGTATTTAATTTTTAAGTATTCATCCAATCAGCAACTAATTAAAATAAATCCCATGTTGCTGACACATTATTAAATCAACAGATAACTACACAGAAAAGTAATTTGTTTTTTATGACTGAGGAAATAGGTATTAAACACTAAACTGCTTCCTTTTCAGGGTATAAATTAAGGCTATTTAGAAGTTATGAAATTCACTTATAAATAGATGGATACGGAAAGTATCGTGCTGAGTGAAATGAGTCAGAGGAGAGGGACAGACACAGAATGACTGTAATCATTTGTGGGATAAGAAAACGTAATATGAGACTAAAACCGATGAACAGTAGAAACAAGGGCTAGGAGGATTGGTCCACAGTTGGAAGCCTGCCTCAAGTGCTGGGGAGAAGGCATTTGGGATAGAGAAGAGACCACTATGACAAAGACAGTTGGAAATGACTGCTCTGGATAAGAACTGAGTGCTGAAAGCAGGTAAAGGAACAAACATGATAACCTCTCTATCTGTACTGCAAACCATAATGCCCAAAAGGAGGGGCGGGGGAGAGGGAATTGAAACAGTGAACTCAAGTTGGCCATGTGCAATGCAAAGGCACTACCCATGGTACTATCTCTCCAGTCCCAAGGAATGGAATAGATGGAAAAATGTTAGAAATAGCAGTGGTCATTCTCACAGGTGTGAGGTGAAAAAGGATCTGCCATTTTTTCAATGACAAAAGATGATGAATATTCCTTCATGAGCTTGTGAGCAATTTGTATGCTTTTTTTTGGGAGAAGTGTCTATTCTCCCTGCGTCACCCTGAATTTTACAAATGGTTTCTTTACCCTTTTCTTTTCTGTTGTGATAATTAGGAGTCACACACAGGCTTGTGGAGTTTGCCTGGTGTTTCGCCAGGTGCCAACTTCAGTTGGGGTGGTCATACTCACTTGGTTACAGTGAGCTAGAGATACAATTTGTTGAGTTGCTGGGACTCTCCCAATGCTTGTGTACTGGGCATTTGGGGTGGTGACAGGAAGCTAACTCAGGACATCTACTGAACCACCTATGAGTCCTTTTTGATTGTTTTTGTTGTTGAGTTCACTAACTCTTAAGTATTCTAGATACTGAATACTTGTTCAATATCTAGTTTAATATCTAGTAATACCTTGTTCGATGTAGTATATGCAGATATTTCCCCTAAACTTATAGGTATCCATTTGGATTTTGTTCTAGTAGCTTTTCCTGATCTGATGTAGTTCCACTGCTTACTTTTCTTTCCGTTTCTGTTGGAGCTAAGTCTACAAATACATCTTTGAAGTCAAAAGTGTATCATCTATGTTTTTTATGCATGTTACAGTTTCATGTCTTAGCTGCAACAGTTTATTCCAAGTTTGCATTAGGGCACTAGAGAGACAGTACAGTGGTTAAGGAATTTGCCTTGCAGGCAACTGGTCCCAGTTTGATTATCAGCATCCATAATGGTCCCAAGGTCTGCCATGAGTGACTCCTGAGCAGAGCCAGGAATAGCCCTGAATGTTCTACTTTTTGTTCAAGAGATTTTTGTTCCCCATTACATGACCTTGGTGTCACATGTGGTCCCCCGAACACTGCCAGGAGTGATCCTTGAGGACAGAGCCCTGAGCACCAGTGCGTGTGGTACCAACTTCCCCGCCAAGCAATCAAAGTCAAAAAAAAAAAAATCCCACAAATTTTAGAACTGCTTGTTCTAAATAATAAAAATATGCCACTGAGTTATTTCTACTGAATCTTACGTTGTTTTAAGTAACACAGACATTTTATTCTATTTTTGTTTTGGGGGCATGTTCATCTGTGCTTAGGGTTTACTCCTGACTCTGTGTTGAGAGCTCACTGCTGGGGTGCATGGTGGAACATTATGTGGTGCTTGGTGGACTACATGCAGTGCCAGGGATCAAACTTAGGTTGGCTGCATGCAAGGCAAGCTCTTTACCTGTTGTACTACTATCTCTTTGGCTTCAACATGGACTTTTTAATAATATTAACTCCTTTAATTCATGAACATAGGCTATCTTTCCAATTCTTGGCATCTTTCATTGTTTTAAAAATGTCTGAACTTTATTTAAACATATGCTTCAGGTATTCAGTGTTCCAACACCAACCCCATGATTGATGTGATCTTCGCTCCACTGTTTCCAGTTCCCCACTCCTCCTCCCCAGCATGCCTTTTGTAGGCATACAATAATTTATATTGCTTGTTACAAAGTATTTCTTATGGTAGTGTAACTAAAGTCACTGAATATCTACTGAGCTACTAGGTGGTGCTAGTTGAGCCTTCTGTGTTATTGTTTTCTCTCACTGAATTTAGTGGGCTTCTGTGCAACTTTCCCATCTAGTTTGCTGTGCTGCTGCTGTCAGTTCTATGAAATCTGGAGATGCTGCATGGTCTCTTATGAACCCGTATGTTTTGGGAGCTGTGGAACTGGGATCATTCAGCAGCATAACACCTAGCTGGGCTGCCTATATGCTGGTGGAAATTGGGTGTGGGTGGAGCACTGGGCCTTCCAACAGGAGAGGGACTCAGTCAGTCCTTACCTTCCGAAGGTTCCAGAGATTGGGTCCAGAGGCCAGGCCTGCCTAGAACTGCTTAGCTGGGGTATCTCTTTTTTATATTCTTTCAACTATTTGTACAGGTCTTTCACTTCCTTTGATAAATTTGCTCCATGATATTTTTTTTCATGATGCAACTTTGTTGGGGGAGGGAAGGGAGAGTCACACTGGTGATGTTCAGGGGTTACTCTTGGTTTCGCATTCAGGAATCACTCCTGGTAGTGTTTGGGGAACCATACAGGGTGACAGGGATTGAACCTGGGTTGGCTATGTGCAAAGCAAGTGTCTTACCTGCCGTACTATCTCTCAGGCCCCTCTTAATGCAATTAAAACAGGATTGCTTTGTCTATTTTTATTCCAATTCATTATTTGTAGATATATGCAATAGATTTCTGCATATTTTGTAACCTGCCACTTGACTATATTAATTTATTATGAGTAATTTTAGCGGAGTCTTTAGAATATTACATGTATCTGTTATGTCGCCTGAAAATAATGTTTTGCTTCGTTAACTAATCTGTACCCCTTTTCTTGCCTAACTGCTTTAGCTAGAACTTCCAAAATGATGGTAAAAGGCAGTGGTGAATCTCACACCACAGAGACTGGCACACATCCAACAGCAAGAACTGGTGCTGGCATGGATGTGGGGGGAAAAGGGACTCTGATCCACTGTTGGTGGGAGTGCCGACTGGTCCAGCCCTTTTTGGAAAACAATATGGGCATTCCTCCGAAAACTAGATATTGAGCTCCCATTTGATCCAGCAATAGCACTCCTGGGAATATACCCGAGAGACCAAAAAACACATAGCAGAAACACTATCTGTACTTCTTTAGTCATCTCTGTGCTATTCACTATAGCTAGAATCTGGAAACAACCTAAATGCCCAAGAACAGAGGACTGGCTAAAGAAACTGTGGTTCATCTACACTATGGAATACTATGCGGCTGTCAGAAAAGATGAAATTATGAAATTTACCTGCAAATGGATGGACATGGAGACTATCATGCTGAGTGAAATGAGTCAGAAGGAAAAGGACAGATATAGAGTGACTGCATTCATTAATAGGATATAAATAAATACCAGTGTTTTACTAAATGTGGGGAAATGGTAATGGCAGATTAAAACTCACCATTGAATAACACAAAGAGACTTAAGTGATAAACTCTAAATATCTGCAGGGCTAGCCACAATGTGTAAAATAAGAGGGAGAGAGATACAGAGACAGAGAGAAAAGAGAGAGAGAGGAAACAGGGGGTACCTGCTATTGAGGTAGCCTGGGGGTGGGCGGGAGGGGGTAGGGTACATTGGTGGTGGAAATGGGGCACTGGTGGAGGGAGGGGTTCTGGAATACTGTATTACCAAGAACCAATTATGAACACCTTTGTAATTGTATGTCTCACGGTGGTATAATAAAAAATTTTAAAAAAAGGTAGTGGTGAGAGTGGCATCCTTATCTTGTTTCTGGTCAGTAGGAAATCTTGTTACTTCTTAACAGATTTGGTTTATATTGTCTTTTTCTTACCTAACTGCAATCTTGTCAAATGCTTTTTCATTATTTTCAGAGATCACTTGATCACTTGAATCCCGTTATTCATTGATTTGCTCGAGCGGGCTCCAGTAACATTTCCATTGGACCCTATCACGCCAATGTAGCCCAATGGCATCTGGTTGATTCAGGAATATAAATGAACCCCCTGGCTCTTCATTTTCAGAGAACATGATATAATACATATAATATTCAATTATATGTATAATCATATTCAAGGCTCCATCAAAATTAGTGTCAATGTCCATCAGAGACAAGAGCCTATAGTTTTCATATTAATTACTTTGCTTTTGTCCAGAAAAGCAGGGAAGGGTGATGGCATCATAAAATGTACTTGGGAATATTCTCTGCTCTTTAGTTTTCCAGAGAGTTTGAAAAAACAGCTACTATCTCTCTGAAAGTTTGAGAGGCTTCACTAGTGAAGCCATGTTGTTCTTATGGAGATGAGTGTGTGTAAGGTACTAGGCATCAAGGTCAGGACCTTACACATGCAAAGCAATTACTCCCGTCACTGAGGCTGCATCATTGTCCCTTTGGGAGACTTCTGACACTGTTTTCTTTTGCTTTTTTTTTGGGTCACACCTGGCGATGCTCAGGGATTACTCCTGGCTCTTTGCTCAGGAATTACTCCTGGCGGTGCTCGGGGGACCATATGGGATGCCGGGATCGAACCCAGGCCAGCATAGGCCGGCCGCTGTAAGGCAAATGCCCTACCCGCTGGGCTATCGCTCTGGCTCCTCTTTTGCATTTTTTGGGGGCAATACCAATCTGTTCTCAGAGATCCTGGCTCTGCACTCAAGGATCACTCCATGAAGCTCTTAAGAGACCCTATGTGGTGACAGGGACCAAACATGGGTCTGACGTGCAAGGCAACCACCTACCTGCTCTACTACCTCTCCAGTCCAGTAGCTCAATTCTATCCCCATCACATATCCCTTGAGAATTACTGCGGTAGCCTTAGAGGTCCCTGAGCACTGCTGGACTAGCGCTTAGTTAGTGGTGCTCAGCATTGCCAGGCTCAAGCTGAACTCCATCCTTGGACACTAGCATTGAACTCTAGGACCTAGTTGACTGAGGATCACAAGTGTTCTACAGGTAACAGTAATGATGTTATTAGTCATCATTATTCCCTTTGCATCTTTTACTTTGTTTTTGTATTTTACTTTTTTTTTTTTTCCTTTTTTGGGTCACACCCGCGATGCTCAGGGGTTACGCCTGGCTCTGCACTCAGGAATTACTCCTGGCGGTGCTCGGGGGACCATATGGGATGCCGGGGATCGAACCCAGGCCGGCACAGGCTGGCCGCGCAAGGCAAACGCCCTACCCGCTAGGCTATCGCTCCGCCCCTGTATTTTACTTTTTTTTTTTTTTTTTTGCTTTTTGGGTCACACCCGGCAATGCTCAGGGGGTTTCTCCTGGCTCTGCACTCAGGACTTACTTCCTGGCGGTGCTCGGGAACCATATGGGATGCCGGGGATCGAACCCGGCCGGGCACAGGCTGGCCGCAGGCAAGGCAACGCCCTACCCGCTGGGCTATCGCTCCGCCCCTGTATTTTACTTTTTTTTTTTTTTTTTGCTTTTTGGGTCACACCCGGCAATGCTCAGGGGTTTCTCCTGGCTCTGCACTCAGGGACTTACTCCTGGCGGTGCTCGGGAACCATATGGGATGCCGGGGATCGGAACCCGGCCGGCATGGGCCGGCCGCTAAGGCAAACGCCCTACCCGCTGGGCTATCGCTCCGCCCTGTATTTTACTTTTTAAAAATTATTTTTATAGAAGTTTTTGGGATATATTCAGCAATACTCAAGGCTTACTCCTTTCTCTGTACTCAGAGATCACTCCTGATGGGCTCAGGGGACTAAATTGGGTACCAGGGATCAATCCCAGGTCAGTTGCTTTACCCAATGTACTATCTATTCTCCCACCCTATTGCACCTATTTAAAATCACAACTTAATATAATTATCTTCTGGCTTCTCTATTTTCCCTTTAATCCACCATCTACTTGCCTTATATTTTGACATTTTCCTGCACAGTATAACAACAGATGCTACATTATTACCTGAACTCAACCAATTTATACTATGGAGACATAAACAATGTAGCTTATTATTTTATTCAGTGTGCAGACAATGACTATTCCTCAATGCACCCAGTCTCCAGGGCCTTTCCCCAGAATGAAAATAGACCTCAAATATCTCACACTAGTAGTCTGATGTGGCAAACAATGAAGACATGATTTAGGTAAACTGACAAGGTGGGACCTGAATACCCATGTTTTACTGGCATAAAGAACACAACAAAAATACATCAGTAGCTCTGTTTCAAATACACTGACTAAAAGTCTAAGTAAACACTGTTGTAAAACAATGACATAAAAGACACCTCCACTTATCTATTATCAGTCTTAGTAAACATCATTGTTAAAATTCAGTTTAGTTTGTTCAACAAATAGTTTTTTATTTGCATTAACATAGGCTTATAATAAAACAAGGAAACCTACTATATGTTGAACTATGATTTTACTAGAAACACATGAATGAATATTCAAATCACTCATATCTGAGGGCTAAAATTGGAGGGTTCTCTTTATTTCCCCCATTCCCTCTTATATTCTCGGCTCCATCTTCCTTGTGGTGCCAGGGACTGTACCCAGGGCCTCACACATGCAATGAAGACACCGAAGTGATATCTTAAGTCCTAAAAGTGGGAACCTTTTCAAAGTGAAATTACAATAAGAATTTCACTTTGAAAAGGTGAAATAAGAAAAAATGGGGATGGGAGGACACAGAGAGACTGTTCAGGGGTTAAGGCACTTGCCTTGTATCCTGCCAAACCTGGTCTGAATCCATGTACCCATATGTGGTCCTCTGAGCACTGAGCTAGTAACCCCTGAGCTTCTCTGAGTCTTGCCCCCAAAACAAAAATAAATAAGTAAAATGTTCTTTCTGCAAAATCACATTTTTTACATAGGAAGAATAAGGTATATCAATATCTTACAATTAGAACCAAAGACTGGCTTAACATACATACAACATATACACACAAACACATACACACATAAACAGAGATAGAACCCCAAATAGCATTTATGTTTTGCTTTTATGGGTCACACCCAGCAATGCTCAGGGGTTTCTCCTGGCTCTGCACTCAGGAATTATTCCCGGAGGTGCTCGGGGACCATATGGGATGCCGGGGATCAAACCCCGGGCCGGCATGGGCTGGCCATGTGCAAGGCAAACACCCTACCCGCTGGGCTATCGCTCCGCCCCAAATAGCATTTTATAGTTTGCTGAAGCAAATGTAATTTAGGCAAAGCTAATATTCATCAATGCCAGTATTTCTTACTGATCACCTTTCATGTGTCAGGCATGGCTCTAGATGATGGGAAAATAGCACTGATAATACAAGAAGCATTTATTTTAGGAGGGTGGGAGAAAGACAAACAAATACACATAAAGACAGTATCTAGTTTGTCACACAGTAATCAATGTTATGAACATAGAGGACGGAAATTGTGGAAGGGAAACAAGGATACAGTTTTAAATACTGTAAGTCTCAATAAACAACCTAGACCTTTGTATGCAAATGGAATCACACACAGTTGGTGCAGGAGAAGTCACAGTAGCTACAATGAATTCATTCTGGCTTAACTGAGGAATAGCAGGCAAGCAATGTAGCTGGAGGGAAACGAAGGAGGATGAGGGAGTAGGAGTTGATTTTGAGAAGAATCAGAGAAGTAATTACGCCATATATGATGCTGAGCATCCTACTTAATGATTTTCCCTATTTTACAATTAAGATATGTCTCATATACAGTAAAATCCGTCCTTTTTAAATGTATAGAGTTTTACAAAAGCACACCACTGATCACCATCAATAATCAAGGCTGTCAAAAAAGTACAATCTTCCACTTATAAGCTTAAAAAGTATTTGCATATAATATATGACAAGATGAGATAGTTAACACTATTGTGTATTTGAAGTTAAGAGAGTACATCTTAAACTTCACCACATTAAAAATAATTACAGCATTTCCATGTCTAAGAACACTGCACCCTTTCCTGTGCTTCTCTGTCTTTGTATATACCTACCTTGATAAAGCACCTGTTTATATATGTCACCCCTTCGAAAACTTTCACTGTTTTATTAGTGAGTTTTGAAAGCTCTTCATGTGTTCCGGATATCAGATACATGACGTTCAGTCTGTTACATGTCTTCAAATATTTTTGATGGCCTCCTAAGCAGTGTTCAGGGTTCCTCAGGCCACTAGGTCATTCTCAGTCAACTAGGCCGGAGAATTCAACGCTAGAGTCTGAGGATGAAGTGCAGCTCAAGCCTGGGAGTGCTACGGACCACTAGGGCCATCACAGCAGTGCATGGGGACCTCCAAGGCTACACCCAGAGATGCTCAAGAGGCCATGTGATGCTGAGAAAAGAACTGGAGAGAGAGCACAGCAGGTGAGGTGCTTGCCTTGCACAGGCCAGACACAGGTTTTGTTTTTGGCATCACATAGGATCCCTACAGATCAGAGGACTGATCTCTGAGTGTAAAGCCAGGTGTAAGCTGGGTGTGGCTCCCCAAACAAGACAAAACAAAACGAAATAAAAAGAACTGAGGCCCTCCACTCCTGTGTTATCTCTCTTTTCAAATTCTCAGCTGCCTTTTGAACAGTAGGGATTCTTAATTTTGATGGTTTAACTTTGGTATTTACTACTTTACGGACTGTGTGTTAGTGTATCTTAACTTAAGATAGTAAGTTTTCCACCACTAACAAAACAACTAAAAGAAAAGATTATCATATGGGGCTACATGAAGCTAAAAAGCTTCTGCACCTCAAAAGAAACAATGACCAAGATACAAAAACAGTCCACAGAATGAGAAAGAATATTCACCCAATACCCATCTGATAAGGGGTTAATATCTAGGATATATCAAGCACTGGTAGAACTTTACAAGAAGAAAACAGCCAACTCCATCAAAAATAGGGAGAAGAAATGAACAGAAACTTTGACAAAGAGAAAATTCAAATGGCCAAGACATATGAAAAAATGCTCATCATCATTAGTCATCAGAGAGATGCAGATCAAAACAACAATGAGATATCATCTCACACCACAGAGACTGGCACATATCCTGAAGAATAAGAACAACAAATACTGACGTGGATGCGGGAAAAAGGGACTCTCATCCATTGTTGGTGGGAATGTGGACTAGTACAGCCTTTTTGGGAAAACAATATGGACATTCCTCCAAAGACTAGAAATTGAGCTCCCATTTGACCCAGACATACCACTCCTGGGAATCTACTCTGGGAAGCCAAAAAATATGTAGCAGAAACACCATCCCTACTTTTATGTTCATCCTAGCATTATTCACAATAGCCAGAATCTGGAAACACCAGAGTGCCCGAGAACTGATGACTGGATAAAGAAACTTTTGGTATATCTACACAATGGAATACTATGCAGCTTTCAGAAAAAATGAAGTTATGAAATTTGCCTATAAATGGATGGACATGGAGAGGATCATACTGAGTGAAATTAGCCGAGAGAGATACAGATATAGAATGACTGCATTTATTTGCATGAAATAAATATATATGTACATATATTGTACCAATATCTAAGGTCATGCGAAACATGGAACAGGAGGTCTTGTTAAAGGTGGAAATTATCACAAACATGTGGGAGTCAGAGGCTAGGTAAGACCGAGAATGGAAGAGTGTGCTAATAACTGTCAAAAGTGCTGATACCAACCTAGAACTGAGCATTAAATACAGGCAAAAAGATATACATGACAACCTCTTAATGTATGTATTGTAATCCACAATGTGGAAGGGAAGGAAAAGAGAAAGAGAAAGAAATTAAGAAACTGCCACAGAGGCAGGCTAGGGGGGAGGGGGAATCGGGGACATTGGTGGTGGGAAATGGGCACTGGCGGAGGGATGTGTGCAGGAATACTGTATGACCGAAACCCAAATATGAACGTCTTATGAACATCTTTGTAACTGTATATCTCACGGTGGTATAATAAAATATTTAAAATAAAATAAAATATGAAATTAAAGGAAAGATAGTAAGTTTTCAATTGTGTTTTCTTCTGCAATTGTAAGTATGGGGTCCATACCTAGCAGAGGGTTAAGAGGCCCTGTGGTGTAGGGAAGGAATCCTGGACCTCAGTCAACCCAAGTCATATCACCCAATCTTCATTGGAAGTCCGAAAACAACTTGTTTTGGGGCTGGAGCGATAAAACAGTGCTAGGGCATTTGCCTTGCACATGGCCGACCCGGTTCGATCCCCAGCATCCCATACGCCCCTAAGCACCGCCAGGATTAATTCCTGAGTGCAGAGCCAGAAGTAACCCCTGAGCATTGCCACGTGTGACCCAAAAAGCAAAAACAATAAACAACAACAACAACAAAAAACCCCCAAAAACCCAACTTGTTTCTGTACCTGGTTGTCTAATAGCTGCAGCATCATTTACTGGAAAGGCTATCACTCTCATTTGAAATGTTAAAGTCTTTCTCAACTGACCATATGTTGCAGGACTCCTCTAAGGGCCGCTGCATCTGCTCTGAATTGCCGCCTGCAAATCACTTCATAGATACGGGGGGTAGTCTAAATGTGGCAGTTTATCTGACCATGTATGCTGTACTAGCTGGTATAAATATTCTCCCCATACTACCACAATCATCGTGGGACTAGCTAGATCTTACCAGCATATTTGCCTGGCCATGTAGGATCCCTAAGTAATTAGACCAGAGAGAAATGCTGTTTGCCTCCAAGCAAACAAGCATGGTTCCTTGATATACTCAAAGGCACTAAAATACAAAACTACCATGAAGTAGAAGAGACTTGTGAAGGCTTGGAGAAATATTTAACTGGCATTAGTATTAGTCTTTGGTACAGAGACATGCCATCTCAGAAACCCCCTTCTCTACCCTATAAAGGCATTTCCAGGCAGATCTTGGCTCAAAACATTAGCATACAAAAGGGCCTAGGTGAGGTGCAGGGAGGGATTACCTAAGGGCATTTGACCCTCCCTGCTTTCCATAACAGTGGGAGGGGAGGTCTGAGTTGCAAGGGTATATACTAGCCTGCTTCCCTCTCTCACACTCTTCTTTTTGGGCTCTCTCTTTTGTGAGCGCTCACCCTTCTTGGGAGTCTTGTCTTTTCTCCTTTTTACAGGGCCTTTACATGTGGTGGCCGCCATCTTGGTCTACACGTGGCTGGGGTTCTAGCCTGGAATCCTAAGCACCAGGCTTTTCCTTTAGCTGATTTGTATGCCTGAACCTGTGATAAGTAAAGCCTTTTAAAACTGCATCGTATTCCTGAGTTTTCATCCATTCCTTGCCAGCTCGGAGGTAGAAGGGAACTCGCTTCCCGGCACTGTTGGGGACCCAGGGAGCTCCCTGACAACCATATACATGTGAATTTATTTCTTTACTCTCTTTTCTGTTTCACTCAATTATGAGTCTATTCTTTGCCAATTCCCAAAATGTCATATTTTTTATATCTTAAACTCTGGAAATATAAACCCTACAATGGTATTCTTCCTTTTCAAGACTGTTTTGGCTATCATAAATCTACCATCTTTATTTATTTATTTATTTATTTATTTATTTATTTATTTATTTATGGTCACGCCCGGCAATGCTCAGGGGTTGCTCCTGGCTCTGCACTCAGGAATTACTCATGGTGGTGCTCGGGGACCATATGGGATGCCGGGGATTGAACCTGGGCCGGCACAAGCCGGCCATGCAAGGCAAACGCCCTACCCGCTGGGCTATCGCTCCGCCCAAAATCTACCATCTTTAAATTTTGAAATCGATTCTTTTTCTAGCTCTCTTCCCTATTTTTTGTTGTTGAGATGATTAAAAGTCACACACACACATACTTAGTTTTGGTGCTGGGGGTCCCAAAGGACAGCATCCAAATGGCAGCATTTCTGGAATCACAGTACATGCCAAACATGTGACTTCACATTTGCAGGTGGTTGCCACTGAGCAGCACCTAACTCTTTCATATAAATGTTAAAATCAGCTGGTCCATTTCTAAAAACTGCAGGGATTTTAACTGGAAATCACTGTAAAGGTTTTAGCTCTATGCTGAGATATGAAGTCACTGCAGGTTTATTTTTTTTTAAAGTGACATGATATGTCAAGTGTTTTAAAAAGATTTATTAAGAATTTTATAGGAAAACCAATGAAACGTGAAGTCAAGTTGGGAAGCTACTGAAATAATCTAGTAAGAGATAGTGGGGGCTTGGAAGAAGGTGGTAGAGGTAGATTTAGAGACATAAGAATTTTGCATATATTTTGAGGACAGTAGAGCCAACAGGATTTGCTTTTTTACTGAAAGGGAAGTTAGTCATTCCAATGTTTTGGGCACAACTTGCAAGAATTTCCACTTTTTTTAAATTTAATATTTTTATTATACCACTGTGAGTTATATAATTACAAAGATGTTCATATTTGGGTTATGGTCATACAGTGTTCCAGCACCCATCCCTCCACCAGTGCCCATTTCCCACCACCAATGACCCCGATTCCCTCCCCCTCCCAAACCTGCCTCTATGGCAGGTTTATTATCTCTCTCTTTCTCTCTCTCTCTCTCTCTCTCTCTCTCTCTCTCTCTCTTCCTTCTCTTATACACTGTGGTTTGCAATACATACATTTAGAGGTTATCATGTATATCTTTTTGCCTGTATTTAATGTTCAGTTTTAGTTTGGTATTAGCACTTTTTTTAATTTTTTATTTTTACAATTACAAATATATACAATTAAAAAGTTCATATTTGGGTTTTGGTAATACAGTGTTCCAGCACCTATCCCGCCACCGGTGCCCATCTCCCACCACCAACATCCCGGTTCCCTTCCCCCTCCCCCAGCCCTCCTCCATGGCAGGTTCTTTATTTCTTTAATTTCCACTTTTAAGGTATCACTGTATCACTGTCTTCCCATTGTTCATCGATTTGCTCGAGTGGGCACTAGTAACATCTCTGTAAGTCCTGTCACAAGCAAGTGTAACCCAAGGGCATCTGCTTGCTCCAGGAATAGGAAGAGCCCAAAACCATTCTTCAGGTCATGGAACTGAGGTCCATAATTGTTGCTAGTTTTTGGCATAACAAGTATTAAGGTAGGGGAGATTATAGAAGTAGAGCTATTTGGATGGCGAGAGTAACATCAGTTGTTCAACTGAAGACATGGTAAGCTTGTGAAAATGATCATATCATCCATATTTCTAGAGCCAAAATTAAAACACATAACTTTTAATTATGCAGTTTGTATGTTATAATGTGGATATCATGAAACTAGAATTTCTAGTCTGTTTAGACTACAATGGTTCCTGGTTCATACAACAACAGCGTAATAGTCCTAATTGGAATGATTTAAGAAACTGTAGCTAACTGTGCCTTAAATTCTAATAAGATATATTTTGTCTTGGAACATACTTACTAGTTATAGAGATTCAATTAGATAATGACTGTAAATTGTTTAGGAGAGTTAAGGACAAACTGATTGCTCAATAGATGGTGAAGATGATGGCAAGGATTGTTATTATTATTATCCAGTATAGTGGAATAATCTTCAAGAAGTAAAATACATAGAAATAAATCACACATATAATTATAAGTTGATATACAACTGGTGGTCAAACCCAGAGTCCTGTACATGTAAAATGTGTACTCCAGTCCTTTGAGCTATCTCCCTGGTCTACAATTGTTTTTTTTTTTTTTTTTTTCTTTTTTGGGTCATACTGGCAATGCTCAGGGGTTTCTCCTGGCTCTGCACTCAGGAATTACTTCTGGCGGTGCTTGGGTGACCATATGGGATGCCGGGGATGAAACCGGGCTGGCACAGGCCGGACGCGTGCAAGGCCAATGCCCTACCCGCTGGGCTATCACTCCAGCCCCAGGCCTACACAAATTTTAAAGAGCAATTCATTTTAATAATATACCCATAGTCCAACATTAGTGAAGATAGAGCCAAAGCACTTGCTGATTAAACCGCTGCTTCAGACATTCTTCCAAGTGCAAGAAAGAATACCAGGTAGGAACTCTGGTTTTACTTTTACCAGGCAAGCGTTAGGTAAGAACTTTAAAATAGGCTTTTAAATCCTGCTATTATTTTACATTTTTCATCTGTAACATGGTAACGATATCTCCCTTACTATTTTGCAGGTGGCTGTGAAGCGCAAATAAAAACCTAAGGGCAAAATGCCAATGCCTCTAATTCCATTGTCTTCTGTTCTGTTCTCATTTTATTGTATTTTAATATCACTCACTGTTTTATACCTGGTAAAGCATTAAGGCATATAAAGAAACAATTTCGGTAAAAAAGGCAAAAACACAAATTTTCCCCTTTGTAAACTATTAACCCCTTTCATGCCTACTCTTTTCCATCCACCCAATCACCTTCTTTTCATTGAGTGATCCAAAATGCTCTTCTATGTCATCTCTAGTCAGTTTATCACTTCTCCAAAGCCTTTCTGTGAAATCTCTTATTATGGTCCTGGTAGTCAAAAAATTATCTTTTCCCTTCAAATATTTTCAGTACTTTGTGCTACTTCAGCGATTTTTATAATGTATAGTATTGGGGCCGGAGTGATAGTCCAACGGGTAGGGCGTTTGCCTTGCACGCAGCCGGCCCATGCTGGCCCGGGTTCGATCCCGCATCCCATATGGTCCCCCAAGCACTGCCGGGTGTGACCCAAAAAAGCAAAAAACAAACAGACAAATAAACTAAAAAAACCCAAAAAAAATAATGTACAGTATCTTTTCTTTATAGTCATTTCATATTCAGCTACTCTCCTGCATCAAATAGTGAGCTCCTTAAGGGCAGAGGCCAACTCTCATAGAAAATAAAAACGAGTCCCTGATTTAGTAATTTACAGAAAGGGGGAATGACAAGCATTTGGTGAACATTGACCGAATCAAAGACTCAAGAGTCAAAAATATTAATAAAATTCTTCTCTACTAATCAAAAGTTCAGCAGGGTCAAGCGGATATTCCAGGGGTTAGGGGTACATGCCGTGCATGTGCATGGATTAATCTTTAATTCCTGGTAGTGCATGATTCCCGGTGCACCACCAGATGTAGCCCTTCTGCTGGGTGGTCCTGCAGATCATCACCTTGTTTGACCCTAGCACAGACCCATCTGGCCTGCTTGGCCAAGTATCACTAGGAGTGGACCTTAAGCCACCAGAATTCTGTTTGGGAGACCCCCTGCATTATTCCCCAGGGGGAAAATCCTTCAGTGACAAGAAATGATATTCAGGAAGTCTTTGAAAAGATATGTAGTTTACACAATTCTCTAGTTACTATAAAATCCATGCTTTGTAATTTTTGGGTCACAAAGAAACCTTTAATCAGGAGCCATACCTGGCTGTGCTCAGGCCCACATCCAGAGGTGCTGTACAGGCAGTACAAGCACCCCATGTATTGATTAGATCTGAACCACTGTTATAGCCATATTTAAGGCAAGGGCCTTAATCTCTGTACTTTCTCTCCAGTCCTCATATCCAACTATTAAATAGACTGGGCGGTGTCAGAGAGAGAGAGCTCAACAAGCTACATGCATGCTTTGCATGCAAGTACCCATATCAATCTTGCAACACATATTCCCCAAGCACTTCTGGGAACAACCCCTCAAAACAGAGCTGTCAGTAGCTCCTGAGTAACACTTGGTGACCAAAACCAGAAACTGAAAAGGGTGGGAGACTGCCATAAAACTACTGTTTCAGCCTTTGCAATGATGCTTTTATGATTTTTTTTGTGCTTCATAAATTTGAATTGAATTAAGAAAGTTATATGAAACTATCAAGCATTACTTGCTATTACACAGTCATTAGATTTAACTGGAGGTATATTTACCATACTGCAGTTTCTTATGAAGGGAAATCACAGGAAACATTGCTCTGAGGTTCTTAGTGCTTGAAAAAAAAATCTAAGCAATTTCCAAGAGACTATCATTTATCTGGTATTACAGAGTGAAACTTGTAAACAATCTTATTTTCCTTTGTTTTAGTTCCAGAGCACCAGAAAATTAACTATATGGTTCACTTAAGCCAATATACAGAAACCTACATGCACTCAGCCATTTATTTATTTATTTATTTATTTGGTGATCACTCAGTTTTTTGTGCTGATTATCTATTGTCAAGACATTAATCTTGGGGCCAGAGTGATAGTCTAGTGGGTAGGGTGTTTGCCTTGCATGCAGCCAGACCCAGGTTTGATTCCCTGCGTCCCATATGGTCCCCGAGCACCGCCAGGGTAATTCCTGAGTGCAGAACCAGGAGTAACCCCTGAGCATCGCTGGGTGTGACCCAAAAGAAAAAAAAAGACAGTAATCTTACTTTCAGTTTTTATCTGAAGTTGCCATTTATAGTGATATTACTATCCTTCCTCCATCCTCTTCCTACAGACTAAGTGGTGAGAAATAAATCCTTTAGTAGGAGACCTCCTGTACAGCCTTTCGTCTTTTCCATATATGTCCTGATTTCTCTAAGTTTATTAGAAGTGAATTTATACGTAAACTTGAAACTAGTTTATGTAAATATATAATTAGTAAAGTAGGGGACATTGCTGTTGTCACTTTATTTTTCCTTTAAAACAGTCTTCTCACAAAATCTTTCTACTTCTCAGAGCCAATGGTCAGATCACAACCTGGTCTTCCCTAGTTTTATTAATTTCACCTCAACAGTTTCCACAAGGCAAAAATGAGGCCACTAAGAAATTTCCCTGTAACCAAGGTGGTTTGACTATTCGATACTTCATTTTTCTAAAAGATTAGTTAGAATCCTGAAGATAATCAAAATAATAAAACCAGTATTGTTTCTCAATATAATTATATGGGTTAGGATTTCTGGCTAGAAGGGGATGCAGTGTTGCTATGAAAAGTCAGGTGACTTGGCATCTGGTCCAGGTTCTAACCAGTTTGGTGACCATAAGCAAACTGTATAATCTTTCTGGGTCTCAGTTTCCTCATAGGTTGTGTAATACCAGCTTTTCACAATGGGAAGTTTATTGTATATTTGTATGTTGAAATACATTAACCGATGTTCCATGAAAAAAGGATCAAATAAATATGGATAAAGACTAGAGAGATATTACTGTGGTTGTAATGCATGTGGGTGGATGACTGGGTTTGATCTCTAGGACCCTATACAGTTCTCTGGAGTCTACCAGGAGTGATCTCTGAGCACAGAGCTATGAGTAAGCCCTGAGCACAGCCAGATGTGGCCCAAATCCTCCCCCACCCACATAAAATACGGTTAAGATAGAATTAAATTAAGCAGTAATTTATACATTATTTAATTTAATGATGGGATTTATTAAGACCTTTTTATTATAACTTCATGGGGAGTGAGGGTAAAGTGCTTAGTATAGTCTGAACTTCCTTTCTAGGGTGTATATCAATGAAGTTTAAGTACTGCTAGTTTGTAAAATATGACTTCATCCCTCTATACCCCAGCCTCGAACATGTTGACAGATGGAATATATACTGAGATATGCTGAAGGATATTTATGGGGTCTCTGATAAGAAGACAGGCATTATTTACATTGAGAGAAATTTTTAACCTTGGTTATATTCGGTAACCTGCCCCTTGAGGTGTTGCAGGTGTGGCTGCAGTGCCTAGCTGCATCAGCAGGTGGCAGACAGGAGACAGGCTTGTCTACACCCAGTGCTCTGCCCTGTGGGCCCTGGATGGTGGATGGTCTGACAGAGACTGGGTCCCCTGGGATGAACCCAGAGTCATTGCAGAGCCTGGCAAGCAACCCGTGGTGTATTCGATTTGCCAAAAACAGTAACAATAGTGGACCTCATTCCCAATGAATGGAGCGTTACAGGTGCCCGCTTGAGCAAATTGATGAACAACGGGAAGACAAGTGATACAAGTGATATTTGGTAAATCATAAAATCACAGGTATAAAGTACATATGCTACTAAGCTCTAGATCTAAAACATAAGTGAGCTCTGTGTGTGTGAGAGAGAATGTGTGTGTGTGTGTGTGTGTGTGTGTGTGTGTGTGTGTGTGAGAGAGAGAGAGAGAGAGAGAGAGAGAGAGAGCGCCTTATATTTTGTTGTGTGCTGGGAAAAATCAAGCATCATGTGAGACGAAAGGGCACAGATAAATCTTTCTTATAAAAAATTTGTGGAATTGTGTATGCATTATTCCTGTTAACACGTATGATGATACATGATCTTATAATGAAAGGGAATAAACAAAGGAGCATGAGCTTCGTAGTTCAAAAGCCCTAGATGAGAATCTCAGCAGTTACTGTTTCTGTGACTTCACTGTGAGCTTCAGTTTTCTTGCCAGTAAACAGAAAGCTCTAAGAGAAATCCTATCACTTGTTTTAATGGTCAAAGATAATATATGCAAAGCACTTGCAGAAAACTTGAAACAGAAAAGATATTCCACAGAGTATTTTATATTTTCCTGCATGAAGAGTTACAGATATTAGGTACAGTACTGTGTACACTTGTGAAAGGCACTTTAACAAATCTGTGAATTAACTTTTATTTCCAAATGGCGAAATTTTATACCTGTCAAGATCTGGCTTAATATCATTCCGACACTGTTTGGTTCTCAAAGTTGTAAAAACTTTTTGACTACCCACCCCCAAACTCCCTAAATATTTTCTAGTTTTCCTGTGTTATTAGCATATTTACCCCTTATTTTCTTTTTCTTTCTTTTTTTTTGGGCCACACCTGGCAGTGTTCAGGGCTTAATCCTAGGTCAGTGCTCAGGAACCACCTGTGCTGCTCAAGAGACCATATGGAAAAACAATACGGACATTCCTCCACAAACTAGAAATTGAGCTCCCATTTGACCCAGCAATACCACTCCTGGGAATATACCCTGGGAGCCCAAAAACACACAGCAGAAACACCATCTACACTTCTCTTCATAGCAGTTCTATTCACAATAGCCAGAATATGGAAACAAACTAAGTGCCTGAGAACAGGCAAATGGATAAAGGAACTATGGTACATCTACATAATGGAAAACTATGCAGCTGTTAGGAAAAACAAAATTATGAAATTTGACGATAAATGGATGAACACGGAAAGGATCATGCTGAGTGAAATGAGTCAGAAGGAAAAGGACAGATATAGAATGACTGCATCCACTTGTGGAATATAAAAAAATAGTATGAAACTAATATCCAAGGCCAAGCAAAACATGGACCAGGAGGACTGTTCAGTGGTTGGAATCAAGTGTGCGGGAATCAGCGGTTAGGTGACAGAGAAGGGACCAGGGGTGCTACTAATTGTCGGGAAATAGTAACGCCAAACTAGAACTGAGATTGAGCGTGGGCAAAGGGATATACATGATAACCCCCTAAATGTATGTATTGCAAGCCACAATGAGAGAGAGAGAAAGAGAGAGAAAGCACGAGAGAGAGTGAGAGAAGAGGAAAAGTGCCTGCCACAGAGGCATCTGGGGGAGGGGAGGAAATCTGGGGACCTTGGTCCTGGGAAATGTGCACTGATGATGGGGCGGATGCTAGAACACTGTATGACTGAAAGCCAATCATGAACAGCTTTGTAATTGTGTATCTCATGGTAGTATAATAAAATTAAAACAAAACAGACAAAGAGACCGTATGGAGTGCTGGGGATCGAACCCAAGTCAGTTATGTGCAAAGTAAAAGCCTATTACTTCACTGATCATAATTTGCTTTTTTACTGACATCTTGTATCTTCCCTATGAGGTATAATCTTCTCATGTGGAGAGCAGGTATTTTATTATACATGTTTCTCTTTCAATGTTTAGGACAATTATTTTCAAAAGCATTCTGGGGGTTCAAGAGCTAGCGTAACAGGCTAGCACATACTTTGATAGAGGGAGGCCTGGGCACAGCCAGGAGTGACCTGGAGTACAAGGCTGGCAGCAGTTTCTGAGTGCCAAAGGCGTGGCCCCAAAACCAACCAACCAAACAAAATCCCAAAACTAAGCCCCCTCCTCCAAGAAAAATCCCAAACATTTTGAATACGTGACAACTAACATCCTTTGACCAAGACTAATGTAGTTGTCCTCAGTCCAATTAGGGGCTGCCATGCCATTCTATTGCTTGTTAAATAGTTTCCTCCTCTAATAAGTGAATCTTGCCTTTAATCCTAAGTCTGGAATAAAGTTCTGAAAGACTTTTTTCCGTGAAGTCCTCAGAGAAAGTCATTTGATTTTAGGTATGGGACTGTGATTTTTTTTTTTTTTTAGCGTTAAACAATTTTCTTTCTTTTTTTTAAAAAAAAATTTTTAATTATACCACCATGAGATATACAATTACAAAGATGTTCGTGTTTTGGTTTCAGTCATACAGTGTTCCAGCACTGATCCCACCAACACTGACCCCTGATTCCCTCTCCCTCCCCAGCCTGTCTTCATGGCAGCACTTTTGCCCTCTTCTCTCTCTCTCTCCCTCTCTCTTTTCCTTCTCTTACAGATTGCGGCATGCAATCCATACATCTAGAGGTTATCAGGTATATCCCTTTGCCTACATTCAATGCCCAGTTCTAGGCTGGTATTATCATTTCCAACAATTTTTAGTACACTGTTCCTTTCTCTGTCTTACCTAACCTCTGACTCCCACACACTTAGGTAGATTCCACCCACTGACAAGAGCTCCTGATCCATGTTGGATATTGGTATTATACTTTTTATATCCTGCAAACAAATGCAGTCATTCTGTATCTGTCCTTTTCCTTCTGGTTAATTTCACTCAGCATGATCTTATCCATGTCTATCCATTTATAGGCAAATTTCATAACTTCGTTTTTCCTAACAGTTGTATATAGTATTACAGCACCATGATTTACAAAGTTATCCATAGTTGAGTTTTAGACATACAATGTTCCAGTACCGATCCCACCACCAGTATCAACTTCCCTTCACCAATGTTCCCTTCCATATACCCTCCCCTCCCCACTGCCCTCTTGACAGACACCTTTTTAAGTTGGGTTGTTACAGTTTAATTCTCATGATTTTAGTGTTGTTGACTCTGTGGTTTGGATATTTGGCTCTATTGTTCCTTAATACTCACTTGACCTGCCCTCTGTAGCTACTATCTGTCTCTTCTCTCCCTCTCCTCTACTCTATTTCTTGTTTTCCTTCCTATACTCTGGGGCCAAAGGCGATATGTTTTTGTTGTTTTTGTCTTGGGGCCATACCTAGCTATGGTCAGGGAACACTCCTAGCAAGACTTAGGAGATCACATGCAGTGCGGAGAGGGGCTGAATTTAGGTTAGCTATATGTAAGGAAATTGCCTTACCTGCTGTATTATCTCTCTGGCCCCTATAATTTTCAGCTACTATGAGGAGGGCCACTTCTGTATCCCTACCCCTAATATATTTGGGCAAATAATAATTATTAAAAAATATTTGCTAAATAACTGAATGAAAAGTTCTTTATACTATTATAGATAATGGAAAGAAATCAGGGGGAAGAAAAATCTGCCAAGATGAATTAATATCTGTTATTTAAGGACTCAGTGCAAGATGTTGCAGACTAACTGACAGTATCTATTGCCAGAGAAAGTTAAAATGGGTACAGAAAATGCAGCCTTCACATTCTGAGATGGAATGGCATCCATGAAGAAGAGAATAGTAGGCAACAACAGGTAAAGGAATTGAAAAGAGACATCCATAAATCAGGGTGACAGAAAGTTTTCTAAGGCTTCCACACAACAAACTTGGAATGAAATTTTTTTAAGGGAAAACTAGGTAGGAAAGTGGAAGAAAGAAAATGGTTGGTTATTAATAGCCTCAATATTAAACATAATGGAAATGTGCCCAGTTTCTGAGTAACTTTTATAAAAATAATATATGCCCTACCTCACGTTCCTCTTCTTGTTCTTTGCGAATCTGTTCCAAAGCGAAACTGTTCTGCCATCTCTCGTTCATGAGCTTCTCTCTGTCAATACAACAGAAAGGGAGTCAGTATTCAATAAACATGAGCTCACTTCAAAAGAAACAAACATAACAACACAAAAGAGCTCCTCCTCAACTTGGCCAAGAGGTACATTGTGATAATGAAAGTGTCTCTTTCTGTAATAAGAAAGGAAATGAGCATTAAAAAAGCATTGCTTTCTGATCCTGTAGGGTTTCTACTTAAACAATGAGGTAACTCTGGATAATGTGGCAGTAAAGATGCTTCTGAAACCTTCTCTAGTGTTCCTTTTTGGTCATTTCTGCTACATGGTCTTCTGTTCTCTGATCTACTACACTGCCTCTTTAAATTTCAAATTCTGCTCACATTAGACTCCATAATGCACCCATTTTCGAATCTGACTGCTAGAGTATATTCTTTCTCTGCTCTTCTACTTCTTTTTCTGTATCCAGTTAACAGATAGCATGTCTTCTGTGCAATATGTGGCTGACCTGGGTTCAATACCCAGCACCCCACATGGTTTTCCGTGAGCCCACAGGAATGACCCCTAAGCACACAGTAAGGAGTAAACCCTGCCCACACCGTGTGGTGCAAAACAAACAAACAAACAAACAAACAAACAAACAAACAAACAAACAAAATTGCTAGGTCTGGGTCAGAGAACTAGCTCAGGGATTAAGGTAGCTGCCTTATCCCCTGGCACATGGTCCTCTATGCATCGCTGGGAATGACCTGGAATCACACTACTGGGAATAAACAACTTCCACCCCAAACGGCACTATCAGAAGTGCCCAAACTCCCCCCAACCCACTGTTTCTCACACCCCAAACTGCTAGGTTTTACCACAGATAGATTCAAAAACATAAAACATATACAAACCAATTATTTTTAAGTTCCTCAGTAAACTTTATCATGTCAAAAGGACCCTACTTTACAAAACGGGGATAGGAGTTTATTCTATTCATCTCACTTTTCCCATTGCAAACACATTTTTAGGACCAAAATGACAAAAAGGATACTTAAAAAATTCCAGACTACTTAGGACTTAGTTCATTAACCAGGAAGTATCTTGACCAGGCATACCTTTGCTCTGTCAGCCTCAAGAGAAAGGCGATAGGCCTCATCTTGCTCTCTCTTCACATTCTCTCTGGCTTCACGTTCATCCTTTAAAAATAATGTTTTAATTGCATTTTACCATACTTTTTTTTACCATACTTTTTAAAGAAAAAAAAATCGAAACAATTCCTTTCTTATTCTCATAAGAATTAATAATTAGACAAGGTCCTTGTTTATGTATGGGATATAAACAATCAAAGTTCCAATAAGATAAGCACCATGGTATATATATTATAAAGAAAACTGAAGTTAAGCACTTAAAACGGTGTGATCTTGGGCAAGTTACTGAACTTCTCTAGATTTGTTTTCTACTCTACTTATTTATTTATTTTTGCTTTTTTGGGTCACATCTGGCGATGCTCAGGGGTTACTCCTGGCTCTTTGCTCAGGAATTACTCCTGGCGATGCTCCAGAGACCATATAGGATGCTGGAGATTGAACCCATGTGCAAGACAAATGTCCTACCCACTGTGCTGTTGTTCTGACCCTTGATTTCAACTCTAAACCAAAATACTATTTGACTCATGGTGTTGTTTTGAGAGTTAAATGCAATAGTATATAAATAACCTACCAAAGCACCTAATTCAGTCTATTTTCATAAGATTTGTTATATTCTCTTTTCTCCTGATTTTTTTTCTCAGAAAAATTTAGAGATTGTCAGCATTAGGATTACGGATTGGGAGAGGAAATGACTATACTGAAATCCCCTGATCTACACAGAAAGGGGGTGAAAGCAAAATACCCTGTTTGTTTATACCAGTAGAGCTTCGTTATCAAATGAGTATATCCCCACACAATTCACACTCATGAAGTGTGGACAACACAGTGTACCTAAATTAAAATCTTTTAGCATATTCTTAGCTTCTGAATTGAGAAAACCATCTGCCTACACTTAAATCATTATTTCATATGAAACTTAAAGTTGATTCATGGGACAAGGAGAAAACTCAACAGGCTGCAGCACATGCTTTTCATGTGGGAAGTACAGATCCAATCCCTTGTACCCGGGGTTCCTTGAACACTGTGTCAGAAGTCCCCACACTGTGAGCTATGACCTCCAAACCAATACAAACAACAAAACCCTAACAGGTGGGGTCAACCAGAATTTCTCATTTTAAATTCTTAAGTATAACCAATAAATATGTCACACTGCATACAGTAGTATATCACTCTCTTTTTCTTTTTAAGAATGATATTGATGATAAAATTATCACTATTACTGTTATTGATGGAGAAGCATGTTATTGCTCCATACCAGCAACCCCGGAAGAGAGACACTCCAGACCCCATGACTCTAGACCCACAGCTGCGTTGCTCGGCCCCACATGGAAGCCCCCATGGAGTGCCGGAGGGCAGTAAAGGGCTCGGCCAGCCCCTGGCTGAGTCCAACATAGCTCCAAGGGTTCACTCACACGTGTAGGGGAGAGGCCATGCTGGCGGACTTGGAGCAGGGATTTGGGCTCCTCCTCCCATTCCTCCACCTCCATGCCAGCAACCCCAGAAGAGAGGCACTCCAGACCCACATCACAGTCGACGACGTGACAGTCTTAGATAGTACTGGATGTTAAGATTAGGTCCTTCCCAGGATCTTTCACATTTATACACTCTATATAGTTCTAGGCAGGTTCTAGCTGTGGCCCGTCATTCAAGTGAGCTAGCAAGAAGCCAGAGGAAACCCCATACCATGAGTTCAGTCATTCTCAATATCCAGACTAGATAGCTCCTCAGAGTTCCACCCAACAGAAAAGCTGATTTTTCCACCTTGAGTTTCATCAGTAAATGCTCTAGATGAGAGCCTTCTACTGAGAGTATACTACCTACACAGCAGAGTCTGGCAAGCAACTGGTGTTTTAATGATATGCTAAAAACCACTAACAATTATGGACCTCATTCCCATGACCTGAAGGAATGGTTTGAGGCTCTTCCTGTTCTGGAGCAAGCAGATGCCCTTGGGCTATACTTGCTTGTGACAGGACCTATGGAGGTGTTACTGGCTCAAGCAAATCGATGGACAATGGGAAGACAAGTGATACAAGTGATACTGTTATTGAGTTATAAAAATGAAAATGATTTAGTAATGTTTTAAATTTTTTCTTCCCAATCAATACATATTTTCTCAGTACTGAATTTATGTTCAGGTCTGCCACTGGTTTTCTCTCTAATGTCTATTTAAGACTTACCCCTCTAAAGCTTAAAACACCTTTTAGTTTCAATGATTTAACTAATTCTATAATCTCTGGTTATAGTTAGTAAATTTCATTTATTTCCAATTCTTCAATAAGTTACAAGGAAGATTTAGATATTGCTGGTCTCAAGTTAACTGCTATGCTATCGATAGCTGGAACAAATTGCATGACCTGAAAGAACACTAAGAGTACAAATAATTCATATGTGATATATAATTACAATTATAGACCTCATTCCCATGACCTGAATGGTCTGAGGCTCTTCTCGTTTCTGGAGCGAGCAGATGCCCTTGGGCTACACTAGTACCCAACAGGACATATGGAGATGTTATTGGTGCCTGCTTGAGCAAATCGATGAACAACGGGAAGACAAGAGATACAAGTGATATGATATGATTGCACATGAATAGAAGTAGGATTAAAAAAACTATTTGGACGGG
Source organism: Cryptotis parvus (assembly GCA_021461705.1). NCBI lineage: Eukaryota > Metazoa > Chordata > Mammalia > Eulipotyphla > Soricidae > Cryptotis > Cryptotis parvus. The sequence goes on from JAJIBD010024222.1 coordinate 141,475, forward strand.
GTGAGGCTACAGCTTGGTGATAGTTTCCTATCATCCCTGGCATCCATATCCCCTCTGAGAAACAAAACCAAAACCAAAACCAAACTTTTACTCAGAGATTTGTTAAAGTATTTATTTTTAAATATGTGAGTGTGTGTGTGTGTGTAAACAGAATTTAATAATACAAGCAGGCATTTCCCACTTTAGTCTATATACTTGGATTTGCTATGACCAGTGATAATCAGTCTCATAGGCCATAATTTATATATTTTCTGTGTATACGTCACTGTTCTGTAAACAACTTTCTTCCTGCATATTTGTATAAGGTGACCACTTGATAGGTCATTTGATCATGACTGACCTATCTTGTTTTATAATGTCCTATTTTGGTATATAATGTCCTCTATTTTTAAGTCCATGAGGAGAGATAATAGGATAGCTATTCAAATTCTAGTCCTGTCATTAAGTTGTGTGGTCTGAGGCAATTGTTTCCTTTTCAGTTATTTTTAAACAAAAGTGTTGAACTTCTAAGGAGCTATCAAGATTAAAAAAAAAAAAAATAATAATAATAATAATACAGAAAGAAAAGAAAAAAGAAAAATTGATCGATTCCAGTAAAACTCAAGAAGTGAAAAGATAGAGGTCATCTACAAAGTGGCCCATCTGAGTCAATGAAGTTGTCTGGATAGGCAGAAGCGACCTGTTTGACAATGTGTACACACAACAAAGGGACACTTTGAGCATAAGTGTAGTTTATAATAAAGGCATCCTAAGTAAATGGCGCTGTTTTAAAACAGACTTTTGCACAGACAGATATGAAAGTAAGTACCCATTAAGTACAGGGATTTCTGCCACAAAATGTTGCACCTGTTGTGAGAGGACTTCTGAACCTGCCAGCCTGCTTCCTTCTCTGCTCCTCTTCCTTTACTTCCTTCCCCTCTTTTCCCACAACTATATTCATGAAGCACCATCTTTTTTTTTTTTTTTTAATTAGGCACCATAAGACACTGGGAACACAAAGGCAGGGCAATTTAACAGAAGACACTAACTATTTGTGCTTGGATCACCAAACAGGCTTGGACTATCATCATTATTTTATTAAGTCTCTTGATTTATTATAAAAAGTTTCGTATTCAAGCTTGACATTTTTTTTAATCAAATGTTACTTTTGCCAGTAGGAAGATGTCTTATTCCACTAGTTCTATCAGCCTCAAACTTGCTGGGCCAGAGAGATAGTACAGGAGGTTAAGGAGATTGCCCTTGCCTGTGGTCGACAGTGGTTCGACCCTGACATCACAAGTAGTTTCCTGGGCAATGCCAGGAGTGATCTTTCAGCACAGAGTTAGGTGTAAGCCTGAGCATGGCCAGATGTAGCACACGGACACAGACGCAGACACAGACACACACAGACACACACACACACACACACACACCCCAAACAAAAACAAAAGAAAAAAATGAAAAGAAAGTTAAGTGCCATTCTACAAAAAACAGAGCTTAAAAGTACCAATGGTCAAATGAAATACTTATTTTACTTTTCCCTTGTGATCATCAAACCTAGCTTGAATTCTGAGCACATGTGTCTTGAGAGAGAAAAATTCTGAGAAATACATTCTCCCAGAAGTTTTAATGTGTGAATGTTATGGGGAGTTGTGATCACATAAACCCAGATGATACTGCTTCTACGTATCTAGAATCTATGATACAGGTTACACATAACTGAGGTATACCATGGGTTGGTCTCTTGTTGACCAATGGATCTAACATCATGATTGTGTAATGACTAAAAGTTTGAGAGAAATAACAAGTAAGAACAGGAGCAAGAAGACAACCACCCCACAGAGAGTGCTAGATCCAGTACTACCTTCTGTAACATAATCTGCACAAATAATATGTAATTCTTCATGCTGAAGACTGGCACATTGGCTAGCATATAGTAGGTAGCTAACAAACATGGGCTGAATAAAACTAGGAAAATAATGTACTCTGTGATTTATCAAAGCAGGCAATCTAGTTACCAACATTTCTGTAAGATTCAGAGATGTAAATAATTGTTATTCTAAAACAAGTCAGTCTGTATACTTCACTATTTTAAAATATTTTAAATTGGGTTATATGAAAAATGAAATCCTGGTTGATGATATTCAAACACTTTTTTTTCAAACTTTATTACACCACTTTTAGAAATACAATTGCAAAATGCTCATGTAGAGTTTTTGGTTCTACAGTGTTTCAACACCCATCCCTCCAACCGAACCCTTCTCCCATCACCAATGTCCCCACCTCCCTCTCCCCTCCACACCTCTACTACTCGGCAAGTTCTGTATGTCTTTTCTCTCCTCTCTATCTCTCCCTCCCCCCTAACTTTCCTACACATCATAGAATGCAGTACATTAAAGGACAAAACTGTTTCCACTAGTTTGATGGACCGGCGTGGCCCAAGCGGCATGTGACTTAGGGGCCTCACGGTCAGCGTCCGGACAGCGAAGGTGGTGGCAAGTGTGGTGGGCGAGTCTCATCCGGCTGCTTCCGGGACCCTCCAGAGGTGATGGGCCCACTCCCAAAACCCATCTGTCCTCCTGGGGGCCCCATGGTCAGCTGAGCTTGGGGAGAGCCGAGATCCAGCTTCCCCAGCCGAATTTGAGGCTCTGCATGGTACGGCTGGTCGCCCCAGGGCAGCTCCTGGGTGGGGCCAAAGCTCAGACAAAATGGAGGGGGAAGGGCCCGGTGATTCCCACCTCTGGGAGCCGCCTACCTGGGCTTGAACTCATTTTGCTCTGTTTATCTGGTCTTGAGGTAGCATCCCTCCTGGGCAGGCTGATATACTGCAGCGTCTGGACAGCGAAGGTGGCGGCTAGTGTGGTGGACGAGTTTTATCGGCTGCTTCCGGGACCCCCAGAGGTGATGGGCCCTCAAACACATTTTTTTAAAACACTGATTTACAAAGTATTCATAGTTGAATCACTGTATCACTGTCTTCCCGTTCATCATCGATTGGCTCAAGAGGGCACCAGTAACATCTCCATATGTCCTGTCTCATGCTAGTAGAACCCAAGGGCACCTGCTTGCTCCAGAAACATAAAGAGCCTCAAACCATTTCATCAGGTCATGGAATGTGGTCTAAAATTGTTACTGGTACTTGGCATATCAAATACGACACGGATAGCTTGCCAGGATCTGCTGTGCGGGTAGCATACTCTTGTAGTCATCTCTAAATCCAGCATTTATTGATGAACCGCGAGGCTGCAAGTGGCCGCATGAACCGGGCTGTGATAGGCTGGTCTGCTGGGTGGAGTTCTGACGAAAGGGGAAGTCCCGATGTGGAGAATAGAGGCCTTCATGGAGTTGAGGGTCGTCTGGCTTGTTGCAAGGCTCTGCTGGGGTGGTAGGCCAGAGCTAGGACCCGCCATCCCTCCTGGGCGCCTCGTGAGTGGTTGGGCACAGGGAGAGCCAGTAGCAACTCTGCCCCATGTCTGTGAGTCCATAGTTGAATAAAGCAATTAAAATTTATGGGACTGGTGTGATAGCACAGGGGATAGGTCGTTTGCCTTGCACATGGCCGACCCATGTTCGATCCCCAGCATCCCATATAGTCTCTCAGTAATTCTTGAACCAAGAGCCAGGAGTAACCCGAGTGTTGCCAGGTGTGACGCACCCCCAAAAAAAATTTAAAGTCAAATTAAAAAAAAATCTGTCTCCAACCAAAGTGTGTATTTTCTGATTAAGTACTTATACTGCAAACAGAGCAAAAAGAGATTTTAGTAAATAAATTGTTTACTTTGGGTGGACCTCCAAAGAAATATTTGAAGAACCAGGGACACAGACAACAGTTCTTGGATGGTCATGGTGTGGCGATCTGGAATATGCACTGAGTTGCCATCTAAGGCAGGAGGGAGGGACAGCAATCTCTCCCTCCTGACTTTTTTACTGTAATAATCTCTCCAATTACAGTAAAAAAAATTCTTAAAGGGACAAAGTCATAAAGTACCAGAAAGAATTTGCCTTGACTTCTTTTTCAATTTGGATTAGGAATCCCCATCCAAAAGTGACCTCTGAGTACAGAACCAGGAGAAAGTCCTAAGCATTGCCAGGTGTGGTGCAAAGCTCCACCCCCCCAAAATATTTATCATCATATGGCTTTCATTTTATAGAACTGGAGTTCCGATCTTAGTTCTTGAAAGTTTTATAGGGCACAGACTATTCTGATAACTTTATTTACAATTTAAGATATTAAAAGTAAGATGTGGTGTTTTAAAAATATCAGAATTAAGATATTTCTCCAGAGAAAAGACAAATGGACAATAAACACATAAAAAAGATGTTCAACATCATTAGAAAAATGTAAAATCAAAACTACAGAGAAACCACTTCAGGTGCTCACTGCACCATTATTCACAACAGCCAGAAGGCAGAAGTAATCCATATGTATAAGAATAAACACCACAGGCATATTCATAAATTGGAAAATTACTAAACTATAGAAATGAAGTACTGACTTATGCCAAAATGAGGAGGTAGGTAAGTTAAAGAAATTGGACACAAAGCTACCTATGTTATGTAAAACAAAAAAACCCACCCACGACCAAAATTAGAAGCAAATCATGAGCTAGTATCTTAGTAGCTGCAGTGTCAGTAATTAACAACAAAGCTGTGTAAGTGGAAAAGGGAAGATATCTCATTGTTGCTTTGATTTGCATCTCCCCAAAGATTAGTGATGATGAGCATTTTTTCATATGCCTTTGTGCCATTTGAATTTGTTCTTTGATAAAGTTTCTGTTCATTTCTTCTCCCCATTTTTTGATGGGGTTGGCTGTTTTCTTCTTGTAAAGTTCTACCAGTGCCTGATATATCCTGGATATTAACCCTTTATCAGATGGGTATTGGGTATTCTTTCCCACTCTGTGGACTGTCTTTGTCTCTTGGTCACTGTTTCTTTTGAGGTGCAGAGGCTTTTTAGTTTGATGTAGTCCATATGTTTATCTTTTCTTTCAGTTGCTTTGTTAGTGGTGTTTCATCTTTGAAGATGCCTTTAGCTTCAATTTTGTGGAGGGTTTTTCTATATTTTCTTCGATGTACTTTATGGATTCAGGTCTGATATCAAGATTTTTAATTCATTTTCATCTGACTTTTGTGCCTAGTATTAGACAGGGGTCTCATCATCACTACACATCAGGAAGATGCAAATCAAAACAACAATGAGATATCATCTCATACCACAGAGACGGGCATATATCCAAAAGAGCAAATCAACCAGTGTTGGTGTGGATGTGGGGACTCTCATCCATTGTTGATGGGAATGTCAACTGGTTACAGTCTTTATGGAAAACAATGTGGACATTCCTCCCAAAACTAGAAATTGAAGTCCCATTGACACAGCAATACCTCTCCTGGGAATATGCCCTGGGAGCCCAAAAACACACAGCAGAAACACCATCTGCACTTCTATGTTCATAGCAGCACTATTCACAATAGGCAGAATCTGAAAACAACCAAATGCCTGAGAACATAAAACTGGATAAAGAAACTGTGGTTCATCTACACAATGGAATACTATGCAGCTGTTAGGAAATTTGTCTATAAATGGATGGACATGGAGAGGATCATGTTGAGTGAAATTAGCCAGAGGGAAAAGGACAGATGTAGAATGACTGCATTCATTGGTGGGTATATATATATATATATATATATATATATATATATATATATATATATAAATAATATGATACTAATATTCAAGGCCAGGCAAAACATGGATTAGGAGGATTTGCCAGTGGATGGAATCTACTGCAAGAATGCAGGAGTCAGAGGTTAGTTAAGAGAGAGAATCGACCAGTGTTCTAATAACTGTTGGAAATAGTAATACCAGCCTAAAACTAAGCATTGAATGTGGGCAAAGAATATACATGATAACCTCTAAATGTATGTATTATAAGCCACAATGTGTAAGAGAAAGAGAGACAGAGATAGAGAGAAAGAGAGAGAGAGAGAGAGAGAGAGAGAGAGAGAGAGAGAGAGAGAGAGAGAGAGGCAGGCAAAGTATTCCCCCATAGAGGCAGGCTGCGGGAGGGAATTTGGGGACATTGGACATTGGTGGTGGGAAACAGGCACTGGTAGAGGGACACTGCTGGAACACTGTATGACTGAAACCCAATCATGAACATCTTTGTTACTGTGCATCTCACAGTAGTGCAATAAATAAATATATATATATATATATATATCAAGAAAATAAAGAAGGGAGAGGAATTTTTTCTTTCTCCACTTTGTTTAAATGACACTTGGAAAGATGTATTAAACTGGCATTCAGAAATGTACTTCCTGCTAGCCTAGGCTTCATGTGGTACTGGGGCCTTGACGTTCATACTCTAGCCAAATAACCTGAATTCTAGTTCACCATCTTTTTCCTTGACACAGGAATCCATGTGTTTCAAACATAAACAGACGTGATTTGAGTTCCAGATTTGCCAGTTATTTTCTGTGGTACTTTAGAGAGAAGGTACTTGACCTTTTTAAACAAGATTTTAAAATTTTATCTCAAAAAGGGAAAAATATCTCATCATTATATAATAGAAGTTGAAGTAATTATATATATATACACATATATATGTATATATATATGTATATATATGTGTGTGTATATTATTCAACATAGTATCTAGGGCGGAATAGGCATTTGATAAATGTTATAGTTATTCTCATCAACTTAATGGTAATGATTCTCTTCCTTCTATTAACTAAATGTCTTATCTCTGGTCCATGCAGTTTAATTTCTCTGAATTTCTTTAAAAAACTGCCTAGATAGACCTGGGAAAGATCATTGCTCAGTAAGAATATGTTTTGTATGTAAATCTGCAGTGGTAAATGAAGGGATGAGAACGTCAAAACGATGGAAGAGATGGACAAAGTGATGTGAACATGATCTTCAGGTGTCCAACACATCTTTCCCTATTCCTGGCTGACAGTCATATACAATCACTGTCAATGTGCTAGTGCTCTGATCGGTGGAACAGGGCCCCAAATGAAACAGAAGAGGTCCCAAGTACACTCAATGCCACATGTAATTCAGAAGAAAAGTAGTATTATACTGTATAATAAATATGTCTCAAAAGTATGGTGCTGGAACTTAGTATGCTTGAGATATGATATGCTTAACTGAACAGTAAATTGGTACCTACATAAAAACTGGAAGAAAAAAACCCAACAATCAAAAGATAGAAGTAAAATAAAAAGTCTAGGAGCCAGAGCCATAGTTCAGCAGGTAAGGTATTTACCTTGCATGCGGCTGATTCAGGTTTAATCCCAGGCATCCCATATGGTTCCCTCGAGCAATGCTAGGACTAATTCCTGAGTACAGAGCCACAAGGAACCCCTGAGCATTGCATGGTATGACCCCCCAAAAGCAAAAATAAGTAAAATAAATATTTTTTAAGTATTTTTTATTATACCACAGTGAGTTATACAACTAAAAGATATACAATTAAAAAGTTCATATTTGGGTTTTGGTCATACAGTGTTCCAGCACCCGTCCCTCCACCAGTGCCCATGTCCCACCACCAACGTCCCCGGTTCCCTCCCCCTCCCCAAGCCCACCTCCATGGCAGGTTCTTTATTTCTTTCCCGTTCTCTCTCTCTTTTCCTTCCCTTCCAGACTATGGATTACAGAACATATATTAAAGGGTTGTCATGTGTATCTCTTTTGCCTCTATTTAATGCTCAGTTCTAGGTTGGCATTAGTACCCTCGACAATTGTTAGCACACAGTTCCATTTTCTGTCTTACCTAGCCTCTGACTCCCACACGTTTGTCATAATTTCCACCTTTGACAAGACCTCCTGATATATGTTTCACTTGACCTTGGATCACTTGATCACTTGGTATCATAATATGTACATATATATTTATGTCATGCAAATAAATGCAGTCATTCTGTATCTGTCTCTCTCCTTCTGGCTAATCTCACTCAACATAATCTTCTCCATGTCCATCCATTTATAGGCAAATAACAATTATAGATCTCATTCCCATGACCTGATGGAATGGTTTGAGGCTCTTTATGTTCCTGGAGCAAGCAGGTGCCCTTGGGCTCTACTTGCATGAGACAGGACATATGGAGATGTTACTGGTGCCCGCTCGAGCAAATTGATGATGAACGGGAAGACAGTGATTTATAACTTCATTTTTCCTAAGAGCTGTATAGTATTCCACTGTGTAGATGTACCAAAGCTTCTTTATCCAGTCATCGATTCTCGGGCACTCTGGTTGTTTCCAGATTCTGGCTATTGTGAATAATGCTGCTATGAACATAAAAGTAGGGATGGTGTTTCCGCTGCGTATTTTTGGCTTCCCAGAGTAGATTCCCAGGAGTGGTATGGCTGGGTCAAATGGGAGTTCAATTTCTAGTCTTTGGAGGAATGTCCATATTGTTTTCCAGAAAGGTTGTACCAGTCGGCATTCCCACCAACAATGGATGAGTGTCCCCTTTTCCCCACATCCACGCCAGCACTTGTTGTTCTTGCTCTTTTGAATATGTGCCAGTCTCTGTGGTGTAAAATGATATCTCATTGTTGTTTTGATTTGCATGTCTCTGATGATTAGGGATGATGAACATTTTTTCATATGTTTTTTGGCCATTCAAATTTCCTCCTTGTTGAAGTTTCTGTTCATTTCTTCTCCCCCATTTTTTGATGGGGTTGTTTGTTTTCTTCTTATAAAGTTCTACCAGTGCCTGATATATCCTAGATATTAATCCCTTATCAGATGGGTATTGGGTGAATATTCTTTCCCATTCTGTGAACTGTCTTTGTATCTTAGTCACTGTTTCTTTTGAGGTGCAGAAGCTTTTTAGTTTCATGTAGTCCCATATGTTCATCTTTTCTTCTAGTTGCTTTGTTAGTGATGTTTCACCTTTGAAGATGCCTTTAGCTTCAATGTCGTGGGAGGGTTTTTCCTATAGTTTCTTCAATGTACTTTATGGATTCAAGTCTGATATTGAGATCTTTAATCCATCTTGATCTGATATTTGTGCATGGTGTTAGACACAGGTCCAAATTCATTTTTTTACATGTCGCTGCCCAGTTTTCCCATCACCACTTGTTGAAGAGGCTTTCCTTACTCTATTTTGGACTCTTTGCACCTTTATCAAAGATTAAATGATCATGTGTTTGAGGTTGGGTGTCAGGATACTCAATTCTATTCCATAGGTCCACAAGTCTGTTTTTATTCCATTACCACGGTGTTTTAATTACTACTGCCTTGTAGTACAGTTTGAAGTTGGGAAAGGTGATGCCTCCCATCTTCTTTTTCCCGAGGATTGCTTTAGCTATCCTTGGGGGTTTATTGTTCCATACAAATTTCAGGAGTGTTTGGTCAATTTCTTTGAAGAATGTCATGGGTATTCTTATAGGGACTGCATTGAATCTGTACAGAGCTCTAGGGAGTATTACCAGTAAAATAAATATTTAAAAAATAAAAATAAAAGTAAAAAGTCTGAAAAAAATTCTTATTTTTCTCAGAATTACTGATTTTGTTTTAAGCATCAAATTTTATAGCCTTTATTTTTCCTAGTTGGTGAGTTTATAAGGCTTACTGTAGTAAATATATTATTGTAGGTTGTATTTGTGTGGCGGGCAGATAAGAGCGAGGATGCTCTTCTGTACGAGTGTCCAGGTGATGCCCTTACACATGCTCCAGTTTAGGAGGGCCGAGGCTGTGAGGATCAAACAGAAACACAAGGTAGAACTGTGCTCTGAACTGTACTGAGGGTTTCACACTGGCCAGAAATATTTTGTTAAATGAAGTAGGGATGACTTAGAAGGTCTTGTCCATTCCATGATAAGAATGAATCCTTTTACTCAGTTGTTTAAAAACAAAGTTGAAATCTTGCCATTAGTGGCACTCTGAAGAGGAGACTGGGTTAAAAAGTCAGTCCTGAGAAGGGCAAATACTGAATGGTTTCACTAGGTGTGTGTAATATAAAAGGTAAGATAAGAAGCAAAAAGAACAGCCGACATCAAACCAAAAAGAAATCTTTGAGGGGCCGGAGCGATGGCACAGCGGGTAGGGCATTTGCCTTGCACATGGCAGACCCGGGTTTGATCACCGGCATCCAAGCACTGCCAGGAGTAATTTCTAAGTGAGAGCCAGGGAGTAACCCCTGAGCATGCCAGGTGTGACCCAAAAAAGCAAAAAGCAAAACAAACACAAAAAAACCTCACTCAAAAAACAAAAAAAAATACAAAAAACCAAACAAACAACAAACAACAAAAAATTACCCCTCCCCCAAAAAAAAAAAAACCCTTTGAATCGTGACTGCTGAACTGAGAACACCAGAGGGGATTGGAAAGAGGGAGAAGAGCAGAGGACAGATCGGGTTCTATGAGCCGTGTAGAGGTTTACTGGTATTTTGGTAGTGGATCTGGTGTAAACTTGTAAATTTGTATTCATAAAATACATATGGTATTCCTAAACCAACATTACAAAAAAGTTCCTTGGCCCCGAGTCTGATTTATTATGGCAGATTTTTCTGTAAAAACTCTCATTTCCTTGTTAAAGTTTCTAACAAGTGTTTGCAAAGGAAGAGGCAGCGTTAGTGAATAGTCCTGTCTATGCTTTTTTTCTAAGGCTTTCAACCCTTTAAAGTATTATATTCCAAAGTTTACAAAGAACTTTCACATATGATACTCACAATAATTAGGTTGGCTGGGTAAGGACTTTATTTCCATTTAGAGATGAGGAGACAGATTCAGAAAGGTTAAGTGATTTACCTAGGGTCACACAGCCTGTTAGGAACGCAGATGACCCACTACCTCATCTAAAGCTCTCTCTCTACTTGCATGTTTATTATGTTTCCCACCTCTTAAATTTCTCCTTCTAAATACTGTAAATATTGTCCTTAAAGCAATTTAAGAGAGAGTCATGGAATAATTTTTTGGGCATGCAAGAAAGTTTCTACTTGCTAAGTGAACTGAATAGTTAAACTTTTGGTTTAGCTTACTTCATTACCCATGGATTCTTCACAGAGAAGAGGAAGATGGTAAGAAATGCACGTGTACACCTCCGACTTTAGTATTAAACTGCAAGTTTTCATCATCTGTTTAGAAGTCTAATTCTTGCTTCAGACCTTAATCAAACTGAAAACACTTTGCCTTGCTTATTTCTGTATCCCCAGTTCCAAGCAATACTGGTGCTTTGAAGAGCCTTAAAAACTGAACAAGTGAACAACTAATTCCATGTGTATCTGTATAATGTTTATATCTGTTAAAATGATTTGCTACAAAAATCATTGCTCAACTACTATTTTTCAACATCAGTGATATAAGGGACAGGATAAACTTGACATCTAACATTCTTTCAGGATTAGGATTGATAGCATTTATATAAAAGATTTAAACATGTTGGCTGAAAAGTGTTTTTTAAACACTAGTTATTTAAAGTTTTTCAATATAATCCATTATAGGTCTATGAAAACAAAGAGATAAATTTGCAAATAGTTCTGGACTTCCAAGTCCTGCCTGAGATTGCTTGCTAACTAGAGTGTAAGTCTGGAATTTCCGGTGGAGATGTTTTGAAAAGATTCTTTTTCAATCTGGTTAGAAGTGGTATGTGGGACTGAGCTGAAAAGCTGGATTTAGGATAGCTTTGTGAATTTCTTTAACGATCTGTAAATTTAATCATATACTTTAGAGAAAGTGGACTAACTTGTCAAGTTATTGGTTAAACCAATCAATAAAAAAAAAACTATGTAACTGTGGCAACCAGAAAGAAACCTGCATATTTTCTAAGCATGATGTAAACATTTGTCATCACTTACTCAGAGTATGACATTAGCTTCCTGATAGATCTCCCAATTTCAAGTTCTTCCTAAATGATTTTCCCCTTCAATCATTTACATATTTGTAAAAATGTGTGCACACCTATTGCATGATGTTATATTAGGTGCTGAAATTACTATGATCAATAAGACAGTTTACTTCTCTTACTAGTTGTATAACCTTATATTTTTAGAAAGTAAGTCAATACCTGAGGCTTACTATAGAACATTTATAAATGTATAAGTGCATATTTATAAATATATATTTATACATGTAAAATAATTATACAGTTGCTATTTCTTTTCATGCCACAATATTGTAATGAGGTATTATTTGCCTTTGACAGATGAGGAAACTAAAACTCGAAACTGCCACAAAATTTCCTCGTAGTATGTAGCCTTGTAAAGGGATGAGACCAGGGTTATACTTAAGTGTATCTGTTTATAAAGCCCATGTTCTTTCCACTGAACTAATGGTTCTCAAATTATAAAATACACAGAAATCACTTGTTATATGGAAAACTAACTTCAGCATATAGCTAAAAAACTAAATTTGGCATTTAGCTAAAAATTCTGCTTTTAAAATGACTGTTACAAAACAAATCACATTTGAAAACCACCATACTTCAATGAGGACAAATAAGCCATTAAAACAATGTTAAGTCATAAAGCTTAGAACAGTGATGTACAAATAGCGTAATAACAGAATTAGTTTTCTAAATCTCAAACCTAATCATGTTAATTTCCTCCTAGATACAAACATTTTCTTTTCTTCTCCCTTACCTCTTCTAATATTTTCCTGCTTAACCTGGATTATTTCTCATTTCCTATGTGTACCTAGTCATTTTACATCTCCAAGCTATATCACATTTCCACATATTTAAAATGTATTTCCTTCTTAATTCAAATAATTACATTCTATTCATTCTTCCAAACTCAGTTTAAACTATTTGTGGAATGCTTTATTATTTTAGAAAGCAAAAAAAAAAAAGTATTTGTAATACTACATGTTAGGTACCAACTGAAAAACTTTACACTGTTTCAACTGATTTAATCACATTGAATATTAATAGAAGAAACAGGTATGAAGAGAGCAGGGGATTTTTTCTCAAGATTATACAACTTAACAACTAATTTATAATTGTCTTTCACAAGACAGTGGAATGCTCTCAGGAAAGCACTATCTTCTAGCTTCCAAGGGTCCAATTTAAACTCTATCTCTTAAAATTTTTCTAGCCCCTCATTCTGCAACCAGGGTATGTCCCCCAGAATATTCTAAAGGGGCTACAAGAGGAAAATAAGGTCTGAGGAGACATAATCAGGAAAACTTTGGAAAACACTAACTTTATTCTCATTTCTTAAGCTTCCAAACTAATTTTCTTCTATTACATTATTGTTTTTATTCACTTCTTTGAACCTAATGTTTTACATACAGGTTATTTTTTTTTTTCTTTTTTTGGGTTCCACCAGGCAATGCTCAGGGGTTACTCCTGGCTCTGCACTCAGGAATCACTCCTGGATGTGCTCAAGAGACCATATGGGATGCCGGGAATCAAACTCAGGTCAGTCGAGTGCAAGGCAAACGCCTACCTGCTGCACTATCACTCCGGCCCCCACATACAGAGGTTAAACTTTTAGATTTAAATGACATGTTCTTTGAAACAGAAACCATTTTATCCAGTACAACTTGGCACATGGTAGATACTAAAAATAATTTTTTGTTGGGCTGAAATGTAGAGCAAGAATTTTACCAGTGAAACTGCTTAGTAATTAAAGAGAAAGTAAAAGTGAGTGGGAGTGGGGAATTCCTCCAAGACGGAGTGAGAAACTGAGTGGGCAGGTATTTGCCAAACAGTTCTTTCTTGACAGAAGGCTGTCATTTTGAGAAGCAAATATGAAAGGGCTCTTAAGCATATGAAGGATTATTCTTCATGGTTGGCTGGTCCTGACTTTCAAAGTGAAATTCTGTAGTTCAATCTTCCAGTAAATAGAAATTAGATAGCTACAGCTACACATTTAAACTGATATTTGGATTAAAAAGCTGTATAGAAGGTTTCACCCTCTCCCCAGAAACAAGATGTTCACAAACACTTTGGGTTGGTTGCAAGTCTGAGTTTTTCTGATGCTTTGCATGAATAAACTACCTCTGGATTACAAAGAATATGTTCTTTGTCTCAGTTACACTTGGAATAGATGCTGTGAACAGACTCCATAGGTTGTATTCTTTACATCTTTCCTCCCAACATCAAATTTTTTATAATGGCAAAGTAGTATAATAAAGTACATGTACATGCATATGTTATATGTATGGAAAAGAGAATTTAAGGAAGCAGTTTTCTAGCAAAAGTACACAGGATTAAAAAAAAAACACCAACAAAGAGAAAATGACATTGAGACATAGTATAGTGGGAGGGGCATTTACCTTACAAGTGCTGGCCCAGGTTAGATCCCTGCTATCCTATCGGATCCCTATGCTCCCCTGCCCTCACCAAGCCACTAGGTGTAATTCCTGACTGCAGAGCCAGGAGTAACTTTTGAGTAGCGCTGGGGATGACACCCTTTTCCTACTCCCAACCACCCAAAGGCCTAGGACCAGAGAGGCAGTGCAACAGGTAAGGCACCTTCTTTGTACATGGCAAGCCCAGGTTTGACACGTAGCACCACGTATGGAGCACCATGAGAAGTGATCCCTGCCACATAGTGTACTCCCCTAATAAACAAAAATAATAATAAAAAAGCTAGCTCTTAAGAAGTTTGTTACCGAGAATATTTTTTGTTTTGCTTTTTGGGGCCACACCCAGTTCTGCACTTAGGGATGACTCCTGGCTGCCATGCTCAGGGTACCATAATGGATGCCAGTGATTGAACCCAGGACAGCTGTGTGCAAAGCAAGCACCTTACCCACTGTACTATGTCTCTGTCCCTGATCTTAAGAATTTTGAAACAAGTTTGCTCCATTCCAGATACCTACTAGACAATCCAGTACAAGAAAAATATTTACTTTTAATTAAGAAAAATAATGTTACGAGGGAAAAGAGTAAGGGTTTGACTATAAGAAAATTTGGGCAAATAATGCTTATTTATATAGGTTGAGTTTCCTCAACTATAGCATCAAGAAGATTAAATAATTTTAAAGTTCCTTTGAGCTCAGGTAAGGGTAAAAATCGATACTATGTGTCTATATACTACCTACTAAATAGGAAACATGGTGCATGCTATGCATGTATTATATTACCTAATCTTTAAAACATCCATAGCAAGTGGGTAGTATGTTCTTGATTGCTTCCATTTTATAAATGAGGATACTAGAAATTTATTTAACATGGCACAGGCTCAGAATACGAATTTTAAACATGATTCTTCTCTGGGTGAATGTGATGTCTCTGCATCATGCTTTTGAGAACTGCTGCTCCACTGGATATAGTAAATATTGGTAAAGTGAGTACAATTCCACTGTTTTATATAAAATAGATCTATTTTCCTCACTAGCATATGATTTGGGAAAGTAATTTAATGTTCTATTCCAATTTCTACTTCTATAAAAGGGGTATAAGAACAACTGTTCAGGAGCGGAGTGATAGTCCAGCAGGTACAGCATTTGCCTTGTACCTGGCTGACCCAGGTTCGATCCCCTGCACCTTTGAGCACCACCAAAAGTAATTCCTAAGTGCAAAGCCAGCAGTAACCCCTGAGCACTGCCGGGTGTGATCCAAAAAGTAATCACTGTATCACTGTCTTCCCGTTGTTCATCGATTTGCTCAAGTGGGCACCAGTAACATTGCCATATGTCCTGTCGCAAGCAAGTGTAGCCCAAGGGCATCTGCTTGCTCCAAGGACAGGAAGAGTCTCAAACCATTCTTCAGGTCATGGAATTGAGGTCCATAATTGTTACTAGTTTTTGGCATAACAAAAAAAAACACAGGTAGTTTGCCAGGCTCTGCCTGTAGGTGGTACACTCTCAGTAGAAGGCTCTCATCTCGAGCATTTACTGATGAAACTTAAAGGGGAAAGATCAGGTTTTCTCTTAGATGGAGCTCTGAGGAACTATGGAGTCCGGATGTTAAGAATGACTGACTGCATGATGTGTGGGTTGCTCTGGCTTCTTGCTAGGCTTACTGGGATGACAGGTATCAGTTAGAACCTGACAAGAACTGTATACAGTGTATAAATGTGAAAGATCCTTGGAAGGACCTTATCCTAAAATTAGTATTATGTAAGAATACAGATATCATTAAAATCAGTAATATCTAAGAATATCTAAGTATATCTAAGATTTTTTTTTTTTTGGAAGCAATCCAAAAAGTAAAAAAAAAAAAAGAAGAACAACTGTCCATAGATAGTCCCTTCCTACACCTAAGAAAAGAGATTCAAAAAGCATTGGCTATTAAATAGAAACTCCCAAAAGCTAGTAATATAAATGAAAGAATGATAATACTTAGCTAAAACCAATTTTGAAATCAGTTCTATAATTTTGAAATCAGCTCCTTATTTTCCTTACTTTCAGCCTTATTTTTTTTTCCTTAATTTTTGTTCAGGCAACATGATTCGCATATACTGTTAAGACTAGTGTTTCAGGAACACAATGTTTGAACATCACATCTACCAGAGTATCAGCATTTCTCTACCAATGGATTTCTCTAGAGTCCCTCCGACCCCCTTAGCAAATTTGGTACTGTAGGCCAGTTCTCAAGTGTCTGTTAGCAGCGGTCATTTTTAAAAAGTTAATAATTTAAAGAATCAAGATTTACGGTTATTAATAGTTGAGTTTTAGGCATATAATATTTCAACATACCACCACACCTTTCAATTTCACTAGTGTTGCCATTTTCTATCTGCCCTATGCTGTCTAACACAGTGCCAACTTGACAGGCAATTACAAATTTCAGTGGCTGTACCTTATTATTATTTTTTGGCTTTTTTCTCAGGGGTGGGGTGTGTGTCACTCCTGGTAATGCTCAGGGGTTACTCCTGGCTTTGCACTCAGGAATTAGTCCTGGTGGTGCTTGTGGGACCATGTAGGATGCTAGGAACTGAACTCGTGTCGGCAGCATGCAAAGCACACGCCTTACCAGTTCCGGCCCCAATGACTGCACCTTAGAGCTCATGGTTTTAGTGTTGTTGAGTCCGTGCTTTGGATACATAACCATACCACTCTCCCATATCATCAGTATAACCGAAGCCCCAATTCTTGTTCCCCACTATTTCCCCTTCTCACTTCTTTCTTTCTCCCCTTGATTTATTTCCTTCTCTTTAAGGTAGTGCTTAGGGTACCATATGAGATACCAGGTCATCGTGTGCATGGCTAAAACCTTGCCCACTGTACTACTGCTCCAGCACCCCATTCTTTATACTCCAAATAAGTGAGATCATCCTATGTTTTCTTCTGGTTTATTTTAATCAACATGTTATCTTCCAGTTCCAACAGGGCTGCAGCATACTGCATCTCATTCTTCCTTACAGCTTCATAGCATTACACTGTGCATATATACCCCACATCTTCATAATCTAGTCATTTGTTGTTGGACACTTAGGTTGATTCCATACCTTAGCTACTGTACTAAGTGCAGCAATGAATTATGGTGCACATACATCCCTCTGAATGAATGCTTTGTAAGTCTGAGGAGTAGATGACCAAAAGTTGGAATTACTGTTTTTCACAGGGGTTGAATCGGGTACTATTCCCACCAGTAGTAGAGGACAGTTCTTTTTCACCACATCCCTGAGTAATGGCCATTTATTATTCTTTTACTATGTTTTTTTTTAAGTATCACAGAGACTGTTTTTTTTTTTTCCTTTTTTGGGTCACAACCGGCAATGTTCAGGGGTCACTCCTGGCTCTGCACTCAGAAATTACTCCTGGCAGTGCTCAGGGGACCATATGGGATGCCGGGGATCAAACCTGGGTCGGCTGCGTGCAAGGCAAACGCCCTACCCACTGGACTATCGCTCCGGCCCTGAGACTGTTCTTTATCCTCTCCTTCTGAGTTTCCTCAGTGATATACTCTAGTTCTAACCATATTCTAGTAACTTTAGAATTCCATCTTATAGCTAAAAAACATCTAACACCAACAATTTAGAATATAAAAACTCATTCCACTTTGCTTTTACTTTGGTGTGCTTTATGGCAAAAATTATGTACAAAAAATTACTATAGTAAGAAATGTGACCTCTATAAGGTTATTGTTGAAGTAAAATTCCAGAGTTGAAAGATTCTCTCACCACAATTCAACAAGAATCCCTATTTGATTATAATGTCTTTAAAACTCTCTTGGTTTAAAGTGCAGTTTTCCAATCTGGCCATATGTTGGATGACAGGTTTAGCTAGTCCGGGAGCTTTGCTGTTTTACCCACTCACAGCTTAATCTATTTACATGTACTTAAGCCAAGGTTCATTCTAATGAGGTCTCTCTTCTATGTAAACACTGATAGAGGGAGTTACAGAAGTCAGGAGTTACAGAAGTGACAGTTACAGAAGTCACCTTGACTCTAAATAATTTCTGACTTATTATACATCTACTATGTTTTCTTATTATACATCTACCATGTTTTTCTTATTATACATCTACTAAGACTTCTATGTTTTCCTGATTGGGCACAGCTCCTCTTTATACCCACTGCACTAAGCGTGGGACAGTTAGAATTTACCAGGAGACTACCACCCTGGCTACATTGAGACAATAGAAAGATTATGGGAAGGATCATACTAGTTTTCTCTCAAGCAGGCGAGTGTGACCCTTTCAGTATACTCAGAATCACCCTGGTGCAGATAATAAATAAGAAGGACCTTGTGGGTACCATCTAGATTACATGAAGCCCATGAAATTAAGATGTATTACTTTATATCAGCCTCTCTCTCTCTCTCTCTCTCTCTCTCTCTCTCTCTCTCTTTCAAGTGTTTTACCTAAGAGATAATCTTGGAAGAAGGGATTAGTTCTTGTTTATACCTGTAATAGGGTGTGGCACCATCCTTCTACACTCTGTTTGTTAACAGGACACTCCTGGTCACAGACAGGATTACTTTGTTGTATATAAGGGGCCCCTGTTCTCTTTTTTTCCTGCTCCTTCTTTTTTGGGTAGGACTCCTCTCGGGTGAGACCCTCTCTCTTTGGTGGGAGACTTGGGCTCTCTGGTATGATCTAAGTTCTGACCAGAGCTAGAGTTCTTTCATTTTATTGGATTGTGGTGGAAGAGCTTTTCGTACTATTAAAAGCCTTTTTTGGAACCGCACCGAACTCATTAGTTTTCATCCATTCCCGGCGGCCTCAAAGGTAGAAGAGAACTTCTGTCCTGATACTGTCGGGGACCCCAGTGGCATCCCCTGACAGCCATCTATTGAAAAATTATCCTTCCTTTTCTAGAAGATACTGTTCTACAAATCTACTTGCTTCAACACTGTGACATTCTGGGGTACCAGCATAAAAGAATGGGCCTATGGCGAGACCCATCTTTCTCACTCTCATAGGTGACACAACACCCTGCATATACCTCCATCACGGAAATTATGCCATGAAACAGTACTCCTGGGGCCAAAGAGATAGTATAGTGGAGAGGTGATTTGCCTTGCATGCTGCCAAATGGGTTCAATCCCCAGAATTCCATCTTATCATAATGGAACACCATTAGGAGTAATTTCTGAGTGCAGAGCGAGGAGTAACTCCTGACCATAGCTGGGTGTGACCCGAAAAGCAAGCAAAAACAAAAACAAAACAGGAATCCTCTGTATTCATGTTACTGAACATCTAAAGGGTCTCCTTGATCTACTAGTGCTAAAAAGCACAATATGGAAGTATGGTTCTCCTCTAAAAATGTGTTGATTTAAGGTTGGGGAATATCTACATGTAACCCTTTATAACTAACATTCCTTCCTACAAGACCTCTTTGTGTTATTTATATTCTTGGCACTTTCTGCCATTGCTATATTTTCATACAGTATTGCAATTACCGGCTTGCTAAAAAAAAAAAGTAAATGCAGGGGTAACTAGCTGGAAGAAAAATGCCAAATAAATCTCAGAACCTCCATGAAAAGCATAAAAAATCAGGGAAAAGTAATTTGGAAAATGGTGACATTTAGTAATGTGAAAATATGAATGAAAGATAACTGAATCAACATGTCAAATCTTTTGACTTGTGCTTTACATGGACTAGATCAACATGACATCACCTTCTTTATCCTGTCCTTCTACCCACACTTTTCCACTTTGTACTTCTTTCTTCACTTCTATATATACAAATTGGACTGTTATTTCCAAAACCAGATCAAATCTTAACCTTTTCAGAGAATTTTCTCCTGACTATGAAGAACTGTTTCTAAATTTTTTCTAGGTAACTGAACAAGCTGTTATTTTCATAAGTATATGTTTCACCTTTCTATTTGTAAACAGAAATTCATTAAAGAAACAGTTCCTAACTCTTAAAAAAAATTGAAAAACAAAACAAAACACACCTTCCCAGAAATAAGCAATTATGATTCACCTTCAATCTTGCAGCAGACAAACTGAAGGTAAAGCAGATTTTACAAGTAATTTCAGCTTACAAATTCCTTCTCAAAAAATAGTAATATACTACCTTTGTGGAAAAGAAAGATTTATGGGGGATATGATTGTCTACAAACCTAGTAACCTAAATCAGTGTAGTATTTAAGATATGATTTCTTCTGAATCTTTTAAAAGGATCTGCTTAAGAAAGTTTCAGTGAACAATTTTTTTTGTTGTTTGTTTAATACATTAGAACTTCTAGTATAGATTAACTAAGAAGGCTTTAGAGGGCCAGAGAGACAGCTCAGTAGGCTGAGTCATGCTTTAAATGTGGGAGATCTGAGTTTAAATCCAGGCACAGACAGGAGCTGTGAAGCACAGAGACCAAAACAGCTTCTGAGCACTAGGATGTACTTCCCACACCAAACTAAAACAAAATAAACAACTTTAGAAAATGTTTTAATTTGACAAACACGAAGACAGCTACTTAAAAAAAAACAATGGTACATAAATTAAAATTCAGTAACTGAACATGTTATCTTCAAAGCTATCTATACTATGTAACTAGAAAATAAACATACTCCCTTAGACTCTGTTATTAAAAGCAAAAAGTGAACAGGTTGGGTCAGCTGTTCTACAATGCCTGCCATTTTTCTGTAATAAATGTTGACAACCCAAATGGAAAAAGAATCCATTACTGAGATAAAATCATTTGTCATCTGTCATTACAAGGCAGTTCCACCCAGTCTAAGCTTGTCAAAAACTGTTACAGTAATCCATGAAGAAGTCTCCACCTCAGGCAAAGTAAAAAAAAAATGTGAAAGAGTTAGCTCTGAACAGGTGTGCTGAATTGGAATGCCAATGCTGAATCATAAATCTTTTTATATCAATGTCATATGAAAAATTATTAACTTTCACTCTGAGACATCAAGCATGAATGGGAAGATCAATCAACAAACACTTAAGAACAACAAATGTAAATAAGCAGGGTGTGCACAGAACTTTTTTAACATGAGCATTATGCCATGTACAGAAGCAGACAGTTATGAAAAACTTTTATTCTACTCCAGTGAATATGATACTTGGGAATTTGGGAATGTCTGACCTACTTCTTAGGTCAGCACTTTGTCTTTCCCCTAATCTCGGCCAGAGTGCTGCCTCAGTTTATTCTAGGAGTCCTTAACATAACAGCCTTACAAGGACTACTGATGTAGGAAAAACAATTCTATTGTGGTTTTGACAAGTGAAGAGTTATTTTAGGCTCTTTTCCTATTCCACTGGTTAATCTTTATACTAATACCAAACTATTTTGATACTGTTGGTCTGTAGTAAGTTTGGAGCTCCTTGAAATTACTGTGAATTTTATTATGGTGTTTCCTAGTTCTGCAAATGCACTAACAACAGCAACAACTAGGTACATAGGGTTTTTGATAGGAATTGCACTGAATGTGTAAATCACTTTGAACTATACCATCATTTAAACACTATTAAATGTTGAAGTACACTGAGAGGGACATTTAGGTATTCATCCAGGTATTCATTTCAGTTCTCAATGTAAAAGATTTGGATCTCTTTGGCTAAATTCATCAATAAATATTTCATTCTCCTTAATGCTAATGTTAGGTAGAATTTTTTAAATGTCTTTTTCAGATTCCTTACTACCTAATGTATAAAAACATAACTGACTTTTACTTGATCTTATACTTTGTAACTTTGCTGAATATGTGATTTCAGTGTATGGAACAATGAGGATTTTAAAATGCAAGATTATGGCATCAGTGAATAGAGGACATGTTACTTTTTTCATTTCCAACTGAGATGCTCTATTTATTTTTCTTTCCTAATTTGTACTGATTCTTGTACAAAACTTCACCTTTTGGGGGTTTGCTTTTGGGGGCAAGTTTGGGGGTTCTACAGGAACCATATGGTGCCAGAGATGAACCTGCACGCACAGATCATTTCAGTCTAAACTATTAATTTTAGAAAAATAACTTAGAAAAATAGCAAAGAATTCTCATGTTACATGAAAATGCTGCTGAAAGCAAGACAGATAGCACAGGGCTTAAAGTGCATGCTTTGCAACTGCAGTCCAAATAATACCAGAAGTGATCTCTGAGGAAAGAGCCATGAGTAAGCCCTGAGCACTGCCTGGTTTGACCCAAAACCAAAGCATAAAGAAAGAATAAATTGCTGAGACACTTAGCTTGAACAGGCTCTGGTATATCTTACCTTTATTATCACTATCAAATAAAGTTTTTGTCTCATGACTTATTAAAAACTTAAGCTCTTTCCTCTCTTAGATCAGAGGGTGATATTTTAGTGAAGTTAGAACGTGAGAAACTTCTAGCAAGTTCTCAGGTGACATGCACCCTGAGACAACTGCTTTAGAGAACCAATATATCTGATAAAAAGGAATATCTTAGATTTTTATTTTATTACTTTACACAATCTAATGGAAGACGTCTATTTGAAGCTGTCTAAAATACCAGTAATTTCCACAATTTTGTTTAAAACCATATAAAGATGTAAGGGGCATTTTAATTACCAGCTATTCATTGTAGTAAAGAAGTGTTTATCATTTATTTATGTATTTATTTATTTATTTATTTATTTATTTATTGCTCTTTTTTTTGGGAGGGTCACACCCGGCGATGCTCAGGGGTTACTCATGGCTCTGCACTCAGGAACCACTCCTGGCAGTGCTCAGGGGACCATATGGGATGCCGGGGATCGAACCCGGCCGGCATGGGCCGGCCGCGTGCAAGGCAAACGCCCTACCCGCTGGACTATCGCTCCGGCCCCAGTAAAGTAGTGTTTAGAATGACATTTCATGTGCAATCTTTTGTCATTTTACAACTAATTTTACTAGTAGAACTTATAAGTTTTAGAAAAGTTGCATTACGATATAAATTATGTATTATGTAATTCAGCCATGTAAACTGCATGATTTATGTTTTCAAATACATTCCTAGATGTTTGTAATCATCATCAGTCAACTTCAGAATATTTTTATCATCCCAAAAAGAAATGGCATATACATTGGTTGTCGCCCTCATATCCATTTAATGCATTCCCTCTTCCTCTCAACTCCAAGTAACCACAGTTCTATTTTCTGTTTTTAAAAAAAAATTTTTTTTTTTTTTTTTTTTTGGGTCACACCCGCGATGCTCAGGGGTTTCTCCTGGCTCTGCACTCAGGAATTACTCCTAGCAGTGCTCGGGGGACCATATGGGATGCCGGGGATCGAACCCGGGCCAGCATGGGCCGGCCGTGTGCAAGGCAAACGCCCTACCCACTGGGCTATCGCTCCGGCCCCCTATTTTCTGTTTTTATAGACATTTCTATTCTGGATTTAAATGAGTGGAAATGTACATGTGGTGTTTTGTGACTGGGTTATTTTACTTAGTACAATGTTTTCAATATTCACCTAAATATGTAGCATGAATAAGAACTTTATTCTGGGGGCTGCAGCAATAGCACAGTGGAAAGGGAGTTTGTCTTTTGAGCGGCTGACCCGGGTTCGATTCCCCAGCATCCCATACGGTCCCCTGAGCACCACCAGAAGTAATTCCTGAGAGCATCGACGGGTGTAACCAAAAAAGCAAAAAAGAAAAAAAAAAGTTATATTTTATGGCTGAATGATATTTCAATATCTGATTATACCATATACTGCTGACCCATTAGCCCCTTGATGCACACATATGCACAGTGGGTTGTTTCTACCACCTTAAATTCTGACTAGCAGTCTATGAACTGGATGCAGATTACACCACCATCTTTAGAAAATATTTTATTATTAAAGTGATAATTTAGGTATCACTTGTATCACTTGTCTTCCCATTGATCATTGATTTGCTCGAGCGGGCACCAGTAACAACTCCATATATCCTGTCACATGCTAGTGTAGCCCAAGGGCATCTGCTCACTCCAGGAACATAAACAGCCTCAAACCATTCCATCAGGTAGAATGGTATGGTCTATATTAGTACTGGAATTCTCCAAATTATGTAATAATTGATACACGAACTAGACTGAACTCTATTACAATTTACAAGTTTTTTTACACTATTTTCACTACTTTATGCTTTAATGAATCATACTGAAACTTTCAATCCATAGGTTCAAAGCAATCACTATAAAAATTCCACTGGCATTTCCATAAAAATTGAAACACAATCTCATAACATGTACAGGAACAGAAAAGACCTCAAATAGTCAAAGCAAATCTGAGAAAGTAGCACAAAGTTGGAAATACAATGCTCTTTGATTTTAAAGTGTAATGCATAACACAGTATGGTACTTACACAAAGACAAATACTTGATCAATAGGAAAGAACAGTGACCCCTAAAATAAATCTTTGCTGAAATGGTCATTGAGTTTATAACAAAGGAACCATAGGAATACACAAGGGGAAAAGAACAGTCAGTCATAATATGCCGCCAAATGAAACTGGACCACAATCTTATATTAAATAAAAATATTAATTCAACATGGATTAAATATTTAGCATTATGACCTGAAATAATAAAACTTCTAGAACAAAATATAGGTGGTAAGTTCCTTGATATTAGTATTGGGGGTGACTTTTTTAAAATATGACCTCCAAATCAAAGGAACTCAAATGAAAATAAAACAAATTGGACCATTATCAAAATAAAGATTCTCCACAACTAAAGAAACCATCAACAAAATGTAAAGCATATTAATGGGGGGAAAATATCTGCAAACCATATATTTGATAAGGGGTTGATCACTATCTATCAGTATCTTCCCGTTAATCATCTATTTGCTAGAGCGGGCACCAGTAATATCTCCATATGTCCTCTCTCATGCTAGTAGAACCCAAAGGCATCCGCTTGCTCCAGGAACATAAAGAGCCTCAAACCATTCTATTAGGTCACGGGAATGACCTAATATAAATGTTACTGGTATTTGGCATATCAAATACTACACGAGCAGCTAACCAGGCTTGCCGTGCGGGTGGCATACTGTTGTAGTCACCTCTAAATAAAGCATGTATTGGTGAGCTGGGCTCCCTCGCTCCGGGCAGCCCCCACTGCAGGACCGAATTCCTGCATGGCCATTTGAGGTATGCTGAATCAGACTCTCAGACATGGGGCAGAGCTGCTCAGCTGCTCATGAGGTGCCCGGGAGGCATGGTGGGTTCTAGCCCTGGCCTGCCACCTCAGCAGAGCCTCATAACAAGTCAGACCCCCTCCACTACTCCATGGGGCTCGCCATTTTCCACATCCGGACTTCCCTCTCGTTACAACTCCACCCAGCAGACCAGACTATCACAGCCCGGATCATCGACAGCCACCCTGCAGTTTTTTTTTTTCAATCCGGCCCAGGTATGCTGAACCAGACTCTCAGACATGTGGCAGAGCTGCTACTTGCTCTCCCTGTGCCCAGCTGCTCATAAGGTGCCCGGGAGGCATGGCGGGTTCTAGCTCTGGCCTGCCACCCGGCAGAGCCTCACAACAAGCCAGACCACCCCTCCCCTACTCCATGGGGCCCGCCATTTTCCACATCCGGACTTCCCTCTCGTCACAACTCCACCCAGCAGACCAGACTATCACAGCCCGGATCATCGACAGCCACCCTGCAGCAGGTTTTTTTTTCAATCCGGCCCAGGTATGCTGAACCAGAGACTCTCAGACATGCGGCAGAGCTGCTACTTGCTCTCCCTGTGCCCAGCTGCTCAAGGGATATATTGTTGATATACAATAGCATTGCAAAGTAATAATCTAATTATAAAGTTTGGAGAACTCTTACTATACTTTTCTCCCAAAAAATAAGAGTCAAGGAGATGCCTTAGAGAACAGAAGCACATGCAAAGCATGCAGTAACTACAGGTTCAATACCATGCATAACATGAGCGATGATACTGTTCTGTGTGGTTCCAGAAAAAGAGCAAACAAAAAAGCAAAAATAATATCCACACAATAATTTGGTACATGAAACTATGCTCAATGTTATTAATCATTAGAGGAATACAAACCAAAATCACAATGGATTATCCCACACTTGACAGAACTGCCTATTATAAAAGGATGTGGTTAGAATGTGGAGAAGAGGTAGCCCTTGAATATTTCTGGTCAGAATGTAAGCTGATACAGTATCACTTGTATCACTTGTCTTCCCGTTGTTCACTTGTCTTGCCCGTTGCTCTAGCAGGCACCAGCAACATCTCCATATGTCCTGTCACAAGCTAGTGTAGCCCAAGGACAACTGCTCGCTCTGGGAACATGAAGAGCCTCAAATCATTCCTTCAGGTCATGGGAATAAGGTCTATAATTGTTACTGGTTTTTGGCATATCCATATAACACGGGTAGCTTGCTAGGCTCTTCTGTGCGGGTGAGATACTCTTGTAGTAGCCTCTCATCTCATGCATGTATTTAAGGGGAGAAGTCAGCTTTCCTGCTGGGGGAGCTCTGATGAGCAGTGGAGTCCAGATGTTGAAAATCCTTGGGCCGGAGCCATAGTCCAGCTGGTAGGGCGTTTGCCTTGCATGCAGCCAACCCGGGTTCGATTCCCAGAATCCCATATGGTCCCCTGAGCACTGCCAGAAGTAATTCCTGAGGGCAATGCCAGGAGTAACCCCTGAGCATCGTTGGGTATGACCCAAAAAGCAAAAAAGAAAAAAAAAAGAAAATGGTGGCCCTCATGGTGTGGGGGTTCCTCTTGGTTCCTGCGAGGCTCTGCTGGGATGGCAGGCCAGGGCTAGAAGCCGTCTTCCCTCCTGGGCACAGGAAGAACCGGTAGCAGCTCTATCCCGTGTCTCTGAGTCTCTGGATCAGGCATACCTGGGTTTGAAATAGACGGCTGTAGGGTGGGACTCTGATGAGCAGGGCTGTGATCAGCTCTTCCGCTGGATGGAGCTCTGACAGCTGCGGAGTCCGGATGTTGGAAAATGGCGGCCCTCATGGTGTGGAGGTTCCTCTGGCTTCCTGCAAGGCTCTGCTGGGATGGGGGGCCAGGGCTAGAACCCGCCTTTCCTCTTGGGTGCCTTATGATCTGCTGGGCACAGGGAGAGCCGGTAGCAGCTCTACCCTGTGTCTCTGAGTCTTGAATATTTTTGGTCAGAATGTAAGCTGATACAGTAACTATGGAAAACATATGGAATTTCTTCAAAAAAATTAAAACAAAAGCCAAGGATATGCTCTGCAAGCTAGAATGCATATTCTGCATGCAAAGCTGTTTTGGGTCCCAGGCACTAATGTCAGCATCGCTGGAGTGAACCCCAGGTACCACATGGGGTGCAGTCAGTGAGCACCATATGTTCTTACAAATGAAAACAATAAAACAAACAAACAAAAATAGAAAGCTACTATTATAACTCAGTATTACACTTCTGGGTATCTTTCAGAAAGAAACAAAAACGTGAAAATTTATACAGTCACAAATTCCCAGTAACAAAATAAGCAAGAAAGGCATATAATATATAGTACGGTAACTATAGTTAATAATACCATATCCAGCTCTCCCCCTAGCTCAGCTGACCACGAGGCTCCCAGGAGGAAAGATGGGTTTTGGGAGTGGGCCCATCACCTCTGGGGGTCTTGGAAACAGCCGGATGAGACTCGCCCACCACAACAGTCCTCACTTTCGCTGTCCGGATGCTGCAGCACATTAAAGCCTGCCCAGGAGAGATGCTAATCTCAAGACCAGATTAACAGAGTAGCCCGAGTTTGAGCCCAGGTAGGCGGTTCCCAGAAGCAGAAGTCACCGGGCATTCGTCAGATGGAGCTGGGGCCACTGCCTAAGAACTAACCCAAGGCAACCGGCCATAACATGCAGAGACTCAGACACAATGGGGAGAGCTGGCATCCAGCTCTCCCCTAGTTCAGCTGACCATGAAGCTCCCTGAGTCGCATGGCTGCAAGTGGCTGTGCAGTCCATCAAACTAGTGGAACCAATCATGTCCTAGAATATACTATATTCCACGATGTGTAGGAAAGGGAAGCGGGAGGAAGAGATAGAGAGAAAGAGAGAAAGGGAGATACAGAACCCGCCATGGAGGTAGGCTGGGGGAGGGGGAGGGAGGTGGGGACATTGGTGATGGGTGATAGGCACAGGTGGAGGGATGGGTGTTGGAACACTGTAGAACCGAAACTCAAACATGAGCATCTTGTAATTGTATATCTAAAGGTTGTGTAATAAAATAAAAAAAATATTATTAATGAGAATGGCTATAAATACAGCAGCTTTGTTAAAAGAAGGTCGTTTTCCTAGTTAATGAGAGAACGGTTAAGGGCTAGAGATAGCAAAGCAAGTCAGGCACTGGCCTTGAATTTGATAGGCCCAGATTCGATCCCCAGCACATCTGGTTCCCTGACGTGATATCTGAGCAGAGAGGCCCCGAGCACAGTTAGGTGGGCCCCAAAAAACTCTCTCCTTTACTCGAAGAAGATAGAATAATTGGTAACATAAAGTAAGGCCATTTTAGGCCAGTGAAGAATGATGTGAAATATGAATGAATAAGGTTAGGCTTGATTTTCTTCAATTACTGCCTCATATATTACAAATCCTTCTGGCTGAACAATGCAATGGAGTCATGCAAGTGATACAAGAAACTGAACCAAAGGAAAGTTTAAATAAATCAGGCCTAGGTAACAATTCTCTAAACCTGTTTAGATATTTTAATTGCAAGCTTAAGATAAAGTCTTATTTAAAATAAAATAACATAGGCAAGTTCACAATTATAGGAGATAGTGTTTCTTTTTCACATACTTAGTAGGTTCTACATCATTATAATTTATTTGTAGTCCAAAAGAAGTGTTTAACTATGGAAAGCTTTCCTCAGGAACTTTACTTATGACCTGAGTGATAACTTTCATGCAGACAGTCTAAAACCAAAGAGAAAGCCTTATCTCTTGCTGCTAAATTGCAATAAAAATTTCAATTATATGGAGCCTGGGATATTTCCTGTAAACCTCATATTAAATTTTGTGCTCAGTATTAAAGGAATTAAAGTCAATTTCTTTACCAATGAATTATGAAGAACACAAATTAAGATGAAAGAATGAACTGGGAATATGCATGCAAATATTGTGCATTCATATTATTATACAGCATAATCTGCAAATCTAGTACTAATGAGACTCAAGATTTAAATGGCTGAAGAATGTGTTTAGTGATTATTGTCAAGCAATTCCTTTCTTTCAGGATAAACATAATCTTGAATGGCAACACACCTATTATTACAAATTCCTAACTAAGCACAGTACTTCATTATTTAAAAATGTCACTGTCTATAGAGTAACAGATAAACATCTTTCCATTACAAATCTGATACCTTTCCACTAGAGCAAATGAAACTATATTGCGAAAAATAACAAACAACATTTTTACAATAAAAGAAACCTAATGATCATTAAAACTCTATACTGGTTGGAGTACTCAAAAACTTTCATATTTGTTATTATATATACATTAGGTTTTATTCCACTGTAATCAGATTTTTTTTCAGGTCACATTGTTTCATGTCAATTCTGATAAGTATTCATTTACTCAATCATTAACAAACATTTGCTGAATTACTACTCTGTCCTAGGTGTACAGTGAGAAGAGGGAGCTGCATATCAAATACAATATGACCAGGGCCTGGAGTGATAGTCTAGCGGGTAGGGCGTTTGCCTTGCACGCAGCCAGCCTGTGCCGGCCCAGGTTTGATCCCCAGCATCCCATATGGTCCCCTGAGCACCGCCAGGAGTGATTCCTGAGTGCAGAGCCAGGAGTAACCCCTGAGCATTGCCGGGTGTGACCCAAAAAAGCAAAAAACAAAAAAAAAAAATACAATATGACCTTTGCACTAAACAAACTCACAATCTGAAAGATGACAAAGACAAGTAAGTAAAATAAAATACAGGTTATATTAAAATTCTCTTTATGTTTCTCATTTGCAATAGTTAAAGGATATCTTACTAAAAATACTCAGTGTACTTAGTAATACTCATTAATACTCTTTTTCCTAACCCAGAAATTTTATTGCTTGATAAAGCACTAGTGATTAATAGAGATTTTATAGCTCCTATTAGTTAGACAACCTTGGTTAAAACCTTGGGTAAACCTTATCTCATGATCTTTAGTTTTCTCATCTAAAAGTGAACAGCTGGGGCCGGAGCGATAGCCCAGCGGGTAGGGCGTTTGCCTTGCACGTGGCCGGCCTGTGCCGGCCCGGGTTCAAATCCCGGCATCCCATATGGTCCCCGAGCACTGCCAGGAGTGGTTCCTGAGTGCAGAGCCAGGAGTGACCCCTGAGCATCGCCGGTGTGACCCAAAAAAGCAAAAAAAAAAAAAAAAAGTGAACAGCTAGTATCATTTGTGCTAAGTTTTCAATTTGCCTCCAAATTCACATTTCACTTTTTACGTAGGTAGGCCCCCTTTCAACTTTCAGTTTGGTTCAGTCAATAAGAGTTACCAGCAAGAGATGAGAATGTAGAAGGAAAGTGAAGTTTTATCTCCTTTTCTTCCTACTTGGTCACCAAGGGCTGTTTATAAGCCTCTATAAAAAAGCAGTCCTCTCCATACCATCCCTTCTCATATGTCTTTAAAACTTTAAATATAGGGGCGATATGATAGTGCAACTTAAAAAGTTGTATAGAACTAGAACAGTGGGTAGGGAACATGCTTTACAGGTCAACTGGGATTGATCCCCAGAAGCACATACAGCCCTCTGTGCATTGCCAGAGTAATCCCTGAACATAGAACCAGAAGCCCCGAGCCCTCCTGTGTGTGGCCCTGTCCTTCCCCCCCCCAAAACCCAAAGAAACCAAAAACATGACTATTCATTGCTGACTTCCAAACTATCTGCTCATCTTTATGAACAGATACTTTACTAAACTCTTCTCTACTAACCCAGTTTGTTAATGTGATTTGCTTCCTGCAAGGACTAACTCATATAAAAATCATAGGATTACTCTGAAGTTCACATGAGATGATAAACATACTTGGCACAGCACTTAGCAAATTATATTATTCAGTTAATATAATATAATTATATTGCCATTATCAATACTGTTGCTATCATATTTTATTTGAAGTTACTAACTATATTGTCTAAATATGCTTGAAATACAATTTCAGAAATCGGAGAATCTTTTATTAATACAATGCTTTGGAATTTAATAAAATATAAAATAAACTTATTGCTAACTAATCTCAATATTTAAGAACAGTGCCTTTAAAAAACTAAGCAGAGGGGCTGGAGCGATAGCACAGTAGGTAGGGTGTTTGCCTTGCATATGGCCTACCGGGTTCGGTCCCCGGCATCACATATGGCTTCCTGAGCACCTCCAGGAGTAGTTCCTGAGTGCAGAGCCAGGAGTAAATCCTGAGCATTGCCGGGTGTTACCCAAAAAAAGGCGAAGGAAAAAAAAAGAATAAAAAACTAACTAGAAAATCCATATGACAGGATTTACTAGGCAAGTTTCTTATACAAATGTGTCCATAAACTTAAACAAATTTTGGAATTTTGGGTTATAAAAATAAAATGGAGTGAAATAGAAATGCATTGGGATAAAAATTCCTTAGTAATCTGGAATGAATCTTTATTATCATTATTCATAAATCATAATATCATCTTATGACAAATTCTCATAAAATCCCACTCAAGATCTATGCAACATTTTACCTACCTCATCCTTTATATCTTCTTGTTGTTGGGCTGTGAAGATCTCCATTGCAGCCATTAGTCGCATCATTAACTCATCAACAGTTGTGTTACCTAGTAATTGTGGAGATTGCAACTTTTATATTACTAAAATTAGAAATAGAAAGTCATTGTAAAACTAAACAAGGAATACAATAGTCTGAAATTAGACAAGTGAGCCAATGCCTAGTTAAAATATTTTCATTGAAAAGTTTCTATGTTCAATATAAAAGAGTAAAGCAGTACATTGGTAATTGAAGTTTCAGAAAACTTAAATTTGAGTACTGCAAGATTGAGTACTGCAAAGTCCAACTCACAGGAACCCAAAGTTCTTTAAGGTATAAAAATATGTGGGGCCAGAGTGATAGTATAGTGGGTAGGGGGTCTGCCTTGCATGCAGCTGACCCGGGTTTAACTCCCGGCATCCCATATGGTCCCCCGAGCACCACCAGGAGTAACTCCTGACGCTGAGCCATGAGTATCCCCTGAGCATTGCCAGTGTGACTAAAAAAAAAAAAAAAAACCAGTTATAAAAATATGTAACACTAGCAAAAACTACATTTATATGCTGACGATTTAGGACAGGCACGTTACATGTATTATCTATTTAATCTGTGTAAACAATTCTACTGAAGGTAATAGAATTTATTTTATTTTATTTTTTTGCTTTTTTTTGGGTCACACCGGCGGCGCTCAGGGGTTACTCCTGGCTCTGCACTCAGGAATTACTCCTGGCGGTGCTCAGGGACCATATGGGATGCCGGGATGGATGGCACAGGCCGGCCGCATGC
Organism: Cryptotis parvus; assembly: GCA_021461705.1. Lineage (NCBI taxonomy): Eukaryota > Metazoa > Chordata > Mammalia > Eulipotyphla > Soricidae > Cryptotis > Cryptotis parvus. The sequence goes on from JAJIBD010024222.1 coordinate 174,182, forward strand.
AAAGCAAACGCCCTACCGCTGGGCTATCGCTCCGGCCCTAGAATTTATTTTAAAGAGAAGGAAAATGAGGCTTATAAAGTGCAAGTAACTTGTCCAACCAAGCACATGCTAGTTAAGTGATAGGATGAGGATTTGAAATCACGTATAACCCAAAACCTACTTTCTTTGTCACGTCTATATACTATTTAAACTATCTCCTATCATTAAAATTACTTAAGTTAAACATATAGTGGTTCACTTCTAGAAAAAAAAATTGAGGGCAGAGTAAATAATTCAAAGGGGCAGAGCATGAAGGAGCTCATCCCGAGATTCATGCCAGAAGCAGTTCCTGAGCACTGTCAAGAGTGGCTCAAAACAAACAAAAAAAAAAAGTTTCGACATTTCCCGATCAACTGGTATTTTGTCTTTCATCTGCTTCTCAGTGAGCATACTACAACCTTTTTAGCAGTTAGGTTTTTTTTTTTTTTTTTTTTTTTTTTTGCTTTTTTTTGGGTCACACCCAGCGATGCTCAGGGGTTTCTCCTGGCTCTGCACTCAGGAATCACTCCTGGCGGTGCTGGGGGACCATATGGGATGCCGGGATCGAACCCAGGCCGGCATGGGCCAGCCCGTGCAAGGCAAGCGCCTTACCCGCTGGGCTATCGCTCTGGCCCCAATTAGCGGTTAGGGGTTACACAGAGGTGTTAAGGGGAAATCTCCTGGGGTGGTGCTCGGGGGACCATGTGGTGCAGGTGATCTAATCCAAGCTATTTGCATACTATACTATAATCTATACAATATTCCACAACTGAATCCTGATCAAGGTGGCATTTAGGGTGATAGGATAGTGGGACGGGCACCTGCCTTTCACATAGCTAACCTACGCTCAATCTCTGGAACCATATAGCCCCTGAGTACTACCAGAAGTGATCTCTGAGCAAAGAGCCAGGAGTAAGCCCTGTTGACTGTGGCCCCAAAACCAAATAAAAAAGAAGTGGTATTAGCATGTTTCATTTTCTTTTAATGTTATTTTAAATATTTCCTGTCCAAATTCCATGATACATATAGAGAGCGAACATGTATTATTTGTTTGGAAACATCTTGCAGGAAATAAATTCTTTTTTTTTTTGTTGTTGTTGTTGTTGTTTTGCGTCACACCCGGTGACCATCAGGGGTTACTCCTGGCTCTTTGCTCAGGAATTACTCCTGGTAGAGCTTGGGGGCCATATGGGATGCCGGGGATCGAACCCAGCAAATGCCCTACCCGCTGTGCTATTGCTCCGGCCCCAGGAAAGAAATTCTTGAGGCTACCAAAAAGAATTCTTTCAAATCTACAGTAAAACAGTGAGCTTTAGTCAGGGCATGAGAAGGAATCTTCTTGCTCAAAAGCACACCATATAGTAATCATGCCTGCTGGTTTTTTGATTTTGTTTTGTTTTTTTACCAGGGTGGGGCTTGCCTAACACTGCAGTGCACTCATCCTTTCCTTAGACCACTGACAGTATGCAATTAGGAGTACTGATAGTTTTAAGCAAAGAAATCACTTAATTTGATCAAATTAATGCAACTTTCTCAATATGAGCTAGAAAACACATAGCACCTTGTAGTTTTGTTTTAACCTTAGATCTATTACTAATAAACTAAATGAACTTGTACCTAGAAATTAATTAGCATATAACAAGGGTTTGACAAATATAAATGAATAACTATAGCTAACTAAAGAGCAATGTCCTTATCTGCAAAATAAAAGATCTTTGTGCATCTGTGGAGTTTGTAGAAGAATAAGAGAAGACATGTCTATTAAACAACACACACATAATCCCTGGTAATTACTAATAAGTACAAAAGGCAAAAGGTTAGAGATATTTTCAACAAAGATTCTGGTGCTAGGAAATTCTTTAGGATTTCTTTTCTTACTTGCAAGCTGTAGATATCAAATCTTGAGTATGAGGTGTCACTTTATGGAGAACACTAGAATCATCACTGGAGAAATACTATAATTGTAAGGGCAACTAAATAGTTGCTATTACTTACTATACAGGCTTAAGTCACTTTATCAACTATGTTTCAATACTGTTAAGATCCACTGCCAAAGGGACTTATAGGTATTTTTATACCAAAGTTCTTGCTGATCCAAGATGGAGAAAAGGTAGCAATTGAGGGGAAAATTATACTTTCTAATCTAAGGCAGTGGTCTTCAAAATTTTCACTGTTTGAATTTTTGTATAACTCTTAAAATCTTGAGAGTCTAAAAAAAAATTTTTTGTGGGTTGTAAGTAATAAAATTTACTATTAAAATTAAAATAGAATATTTGAAATATTTATTCATTTAGACCCAACAAACCCATTATGTTACTATCAGTACCAATTCTTTTTATGAAAAAATGATTTAATTAAATAAGTTTAGTGAAAAGAATAGCATGGCTTTAATTTTTTTCAAATAATTTAAATATCTGGCTTAATGCAATTGAATTTCCATACCTATTTTTACATTAAGTCGATTATAATATGCCGTCTCAGCTAAAAATCTATGAAGCAAGTTTCTCACACATATATGGTTGGAAAGGAAGAAGTATTTTAATAGAAAACTTTATTCTCCTTTAATATAGCCAATTTAACAATGTGAAGAATGTACATAAGGATTTTGAAATCATTTCAATGAAAATTCTGACTCTTACTGGTGCACACTCATACAAAGTAGCATTCCCTTTGCATAGTTCTGCATTCTTTGGTTTAGGTTAACATGTTGTGCATGTGAATGTGTGTGAGATAGCACCACGCTATCGTTATCGAGGTACTTTTGACAATAAATTGTCAATAACTGCTATTTTATTAATATCTGATATCTATAATTTTATAATTAAACTGTACAGCATAAATGTAAGTGAAGAAAAGAACATTGATAGCACTAAGTACCACTTGCAGTTTCAGGAATATACTTGAGGTCTTAGAATATATACTGCATAGAGGAGAGAATTATTGTAAAAGCATGTTCTAATCATTTGGAAATATCGGTTCACCGAGTTGTACATTCCTTCTGAATATTGACACAGCTACCTTTATAATATCAAACAATTTGTTAACATCACCATTGCTGTTAGCAGCAAAGTATTTAAGCCGTCAATCTTATGATGGAAGTTGCAGCCTCTGCCTTAAAACTCAAATTTTATCACTGGCAGACAATTTTGTCAGTTCCTCTTTGTAAAGTGATAGATTAATTTTGGTCGCTCTGGAGAAAATGTCTGCTAATCACCCAGGCTACACAAGTACAGTCTGTCGTTTTAAGTAAAAAATGTTATTCTGGACCAAAACTGACTAGATTGGTTCAAATAATAACAGATGTGCTATTTTCCGAGACTACTATTATATTTTAAAATGCATAAGAAGTGCTTTACCCATAGTTCCCATAGTGTCACACACATTATTAAATATTAATTAAATGGCATAAATTAAGAAGGTTAAACTTTAATATATTAAGAATTTTTAAAAACCCACATATACATGGAGGTGAAAAGCATGGCAGGTAGTACTGTTCGTGTCCTGTGCTAATCACTGAAGTGCTAGCAGTTTTATACAACACTGATTTTGTCCAATAGTGCACATTAATTAAAAGCATTACTACTATAATGAAAGTAATTTTGACTTTATGGATCCCCTGAAAGAGACTAAGGTATCCCCAGGATCCATGAACCATACTTGAGAACTTGCAGTCATTATAAAATTGACTCTGACAGAAAAAGCAGGAATGAAGTATTATCTACATCATCCATTTATTTCGCACAATTAGTTTCTCCATCAGGTCTTTAGGATGAAAGACTAAATATGAAAGTCACTATTTAAAGTTACTGAGAAAACATGAAGTCCCCAAGATTCTGCTTATTTGAGCTTTAAAGGCACTCAAATTTTCAAGCTACTTCCATCAATTATGCTATAAATCATTTAGCTTTAATAGTAGTGGGAATTATGTATATCAGACAGAAGATTTTTCTTGGGTTATATGAAACAATCTTTTATATGATGGCATAGTAAAGAAATACTGTTTTCAATTTAAACTTTGCCTTTAATAAGGTAACATTTTCTTACTAATCTTGGGATACGTTAGTAAGTTAAAAAAATCATTCATTTATTTGATTTTTTGGTAAAGCTGTGCACTGGGCCTCCTATAGCTTCTCGCCTCAAGGTTGTATCCTAGACACGAATTCACACAAAGAGGGGGAATTACTGTCACTGTGAGCAATTCAGTTGTCAATATAGTCACTAGATTTTCTAGGTAACTAAAGATACGCATTTCTTTCAACTACTCAACACTATAGCAATAAATAAATATAATTAGAAATGTCATATTTGACATCTGACTACAACCTAATTGCTAGTTTAGAGAATTCAGCAATTTTGAATTCTGTCCTATAATTATCTTATGTCCCAAAGGCTATGCAACTTTATTAAGATATTTCTGCTGGATTATCATGCAGTTTATTTCACTTTTCATAGACCTATTTGCCTGAAGATGTTCCTCTTCACAAAAATGTCATTATTTTGAGATGCAAAGATATTCGCCAACACAGAAAAATACTACCACTTTTCACAGAAAAAAAATGACAAGATTACCATATATATAAGGCACTCAACTTCCATTATGACATATACTTTACCTTGTATCACATTTAACACTTCATTAGATGATCTCTTTCCCATAATAATCAGAAAAAGTGGAAACTGATCTGTTTTTTGATTCCGAATGGTTTGTGCAACAACACTACCAAAGTGTCTATTGCACATTGTCAGAAATCTAAAAATGAAACAAAGCAAATTTCATTAATATACTTCCTCAACCCAACAAAAAATAACTTTTTTATGCTTCACTTAAGATGATCTGATTTTAATATGTGACATCTTGCCATATTGAATTTTCAACTACGCACTAAGTAAGACAGGACTAGATTACCAATAAAAGCAGAAGCACACACTCAATGCTTTCTGGGGTTGACAGCATAGCATACTTAATCTTAAAACAGTCTAGGCTGTATCACTGTAAAGCACGAGAAAAATAAAATGAACATTAAAGAGTAAAGAATTTTAAAACAGGATGCATAATGAAGCAAGGCCAAGTTAAATTGACTATCATCATCTTACTCTAAACATAATTTTGCTACATTTTCCACGAGTCTTAGAATCAAGAATTGCACTTTGGAAATTGTGTTTTCTCTAGTAGTAGTAGGTCTTCTAGTTTCATACTTAGTAAAGGATAAAAATAATAATTCTAAGCTTTTGACCAAAAAAAGCTCAGCGATATTAGCATACTGAAGTCTAGCATTAGTATTCTTAACACGATCTGGAATAAATGAAAAAACTGATAAAGCTTTTCTCTTCTATTAGAGGACTGTTTGAAATTAGCATTTCTTTCAAGAGAAAAGGGTAGCTTATGATATGTTTTCAGATCTGATGGTAAAAAGTAAATGTCATAATAATAATGAATTATGAAAGACCAAATGCAAATATAGAATGCTTTAATAAGATCCAATTTAATAAAGTCTGTAAAAATAATGGACTTTTAATAACACAGGTCACAAAAAGGCAAAACAGTGGAAATTCTGGGGACTAGCCACTGGAACTGGCTTATTAATTCTTAATTATGTTCATGAAAGGCAACTTAAATCGTGTGTTTTCTTATGCCTTGTGATAATATTTTTAGGTAACAACTCCTCTGAAATGTATGTTCTAGCTGATGAGCAAAGTCCTGTCGTCACATGCATTAGAAGGCAAATCTATTTGAAAAGACAAACGGCATTAAAATGTCATGTGCCCAGATTCATTTGATATCCAAATTCAAAACAGAATCAAACCTCTTAATTTTTAAAACCAATATCTTTCTTGTCTATAGAAAGTCATCCCAGAAATTTAGGCCATCTTCCATAAAAGTTGTGCTATGACTACAGAAAGTAGACCGTGTTAAGGGCCGCTAGAACTGTCAGCAAGAGTGTCAAGACAAGTTAGCACCATTGCAGTAAGTTCATTGGGTGGCAAGTTCACATACACATTTAGAACAGCAATAACCACACTTCATGGCAATTTGAAATGACAAGGTCTTAAGAAATCCATTGTTGGCCATGAAATATCAGTGCCCCCCATGAAAATTCAGATCTTCACATTCCACAACTATTATGGGATAAAAGGTGCTCAAACTGCATAAGCCTACATACCAAATTTCACACCCACATATACAGCTTTAATTCATCAATGGAGATGTGCAGATACAGAAAGTTAGGATTCTCATTCTTCTTTCTGTTTCTTATGTATTTGAAGTCAGTCTTAACCCTGATCTGATATTGGTCACCAGAGAAATTAAAAATGTAATAATAATAAATAATAGAAGTACCCCCTCGCTGCACACTAGCAAACAGTTGGAATGCTGTTTCCTACAAATAAGACCTTGTTGCTTTCACCAATGAATTAAGTGGCTATTACATAGTAGATGCCACTGCTTACTCACACACATAATATTAAATATTAGCTAAACAGGATACCTCCAAGGCAGGAAGGAGGGAGGGAGGGAGGGAGGGAGGGAGGGAGGAAGGGGAGAGAATAAGGAAAGAAGAAAGGGAGGGAGGATAGAAGGAAGGAAGCAAGCAAGCAAGCAAAACCGGCAGTCTAGCCTAGTAGTTTTAAAGATTCAATGGAAAGACAACTATATGAAAACTGTGTAATTCCCTTTTGTGAAAATGAGCTGGAAGGAGAAATAATTATGAAAGTACAGGTATCATATTGGGCTTAAATGAGTAACATATTTCAAACTCATATGAAATATAGTGAAGAGAGGTACAGTCTTCAAAGGCACATAGCCCTTTGATAAACTATTTTAAAAAACACAATGTAGAGCAATGGTACAGTGGGTAGGGCACTTGCCTTGCATGTGGTCAACCTGGGTTCAATTCCTAGCATCCCATATGGTCCCCAGATCCCAGCAGGAGTATTTTTTGAGTGGAGAACCAGAAGTAGCCCTTGAGCACTGCCAAGTGTGGCCCCCAAACAAGCAAACTAAAAAAAAAAAATCAACCCCCTGCAAGAACACAGTTATATCTGTTCTTATCAGTTTAACATCTGTTATATCTGTTGTAATATCTGTTCTCTATCCGAGGGCAATACATTAAATGGATTTTGGAAATTAGGAAATGGAATAGGAGCTTGCTTCACCCATTCCATGCTTGTACCTAAACACACACACACACACACACACACACACTCATACCAAAGTGACAAGTTTTCTACCAAATACTGGCAAATTATCCTAGTTTTCAAAACTAGCAGCGAAATACTGAGGGATAACACAAGCAGCTGATAATTTCTCATGGCCTAATAATAACAATAATGATAATTTGTTCTAATCAAAGAGAAACTGTTGAAATTCTAATTAATCTGATTAATCTTATGAAGATCTATATTTTCTTTTAGATATTCAAACTGTAATCATTAAGAGAAAGTAGGGCTAATCAACAGCCCCAAATTACAAAATTTCTACTTGTCAGTTCCTTCTATCACAATTTATACAACTTCACAATACAGATACCCAATCTTTGCAATGGCTGGGCAACTCATCTGCTTCTTCCAAAGAGCACTCAAAACACACCATTGACAGAATATAATCCAATTTGAAACATTAGATAAAAGCAAACATAGCAAAAAACAAGCGCCTCAGTTTTCTCTTCTTGTGGGGTGAGCTGGGGGACAGGAGGCTGTGCTCAGGAGGCACTGAGAGCCACGCCTGGCTATTCTCAGCACTGCTCAGTGCTCGCCACAGCGAGATGGTGCTGCTCCATCCTGGCAGTGCTGGCAGCCGAAAGGAGGCCCTCAGGGACACAGAGGGATTACCAGGGTCACACCTACCAGTGCTCAGGGACTGAACAAGATCTGGAATATCCATTCTAGTCTTTTGTGCCCTCCAACTAGCTCCATAAAAAAGAAATATTTTAAGAGAAAAATGAGGTTCTCTTAAATGCAATATTTTCTTCTTTTTGAAAAGCTTAAGTGAAGTGCAACTACTGGCAGTAACAAAGATGCAAGGAAAACTCCTGAATATTGTGTTCATGAGAGTCGGGTGGCCTGAAAAGACAGTTGGCTTCTCCAGTAATTAGATTCCGAACTCTCAAGCCCAGTGGTGTACACAATGACAACTGGGTTGCAGCAAGAATAAATGCTGTGTTTTTCAATTATAAAGCAAATGCCTTCACAGAGTAAGATAGAGAGGAAAAGGTATGGGGAAGAAAGGTTGAGGAAGTGGTTAAGCACAAACCAGGTGCAATAAACCAATTGTTGGGGCTGGAGAGATAGTACAATGGGTAGGATGCTTGTCCTGCACATGCTGACCAGGGTTCAATCCCGGCATCCCATATAGTCCCCCATGCACCTCCACGCTAATTCCTGAGTATAGACTCAGGAGAACCCCTGATCACTGCTGAGTGTGATCCAAAACCAAAACAAACAAACAAAAATAATCTGATTAATAAGATTAATCAGATTAATTAGAATTTCAAACAAAAAAATAAAATAGTAAACCAACTCTTTGGTCACAGGGGGTGGGTGTGAGTGACTCAGAAAGTTTAAAACTTTGATCTTGGCAAAAAAAAAATTCTAATCAATAGCTTGTTTTTATCAGTTCTTGGCAGCAGAAATATAAAGCTGGAAACAGTACATAAAAGTTTCAACTAAAGTTTGGGGGAAAATATAAAGGGAAGAAAATACGATGGTCAGTAGATTTTAATCACGAGCAAAATTTTGAGTCTTGATGCATAGACATTTTCTATCTTGCTAACAGAAACCAGGACTGTAATTAATAGATAAGGGGAAAATAATCTCATTTTAACTTAAAATTTTTTTTTTTTTTTGGGTCACACCTGGCAATGCTCAGGGGTTTCTCCTGGCTCTGCACTCAGGAATTACTGGTGCTCAAGGGACCATATTGGATGCCGGGGATTGAACCCGGGCCAGCATGAGCTGGCTGCGTGCAAGGCAAATGTCCTATCCGGCTGGGCTATTGCTCCAATAAGCCAGACCACCACCCTCTCACTCCAGGGCGCCGCCATTTTCCACATTTGGACTTCCCTCTTGTCAGAACTCCACCCAGCAGACCAGCCCATCACAGCCCGGATCATCGACATCCACCCTGCAGCAGCTTTTTCCTCAATCCGCCCAGAACTCCACCCAGCAGAACAGCCCATCACAGCCCGGATCATCGACACCCACCCTGCAGCAGCTTTTTCCTCAATCCGCCCAGAGCCTCACAACAAGCCAGACCACCACTCTCACTCCACGGGCGCCACCATTTTCCACATTTGGACTTCCCTCTCGTCAGAACTCCACCCAGCAGACCAGCCCATCACAGCCTGGATCATCGACACCCATCTTGCAGCAGCTTTTTCCTCAATCCGCCCAGGTATGCTGGTCCAGAGTCTCTCAGACATGGGGCAGAGATGTTCCTTGCTCTCCCTGTGCACAGCCGCTCATGAGGCAGTCGGGAGGCATGGCGGGTTCTAGCCCCTAGCCCACCACCTCGGCAGAGCCTCACAACAAGCCAGACCACCACCCTCACTCCACGGGCGCCGCCATTTTCCACATTTGGACTTCCCTCTCGTCAGAACTCCACCCAGCAGACCAGCCCATCACAGCCCGGCTCAGCGCGGCTGCTTGCGGGTTCATCAATAAATGTAGTCCCATACGCTTATCTTTTTCTAGTTGCTTTGTTAGTGATGTTTCACCTTTGAAGATGCCTTTATGTAGCTGCAAATCTTAAACTATTTTTACACACTTAGTTTCACGGTTTTTTCCATTAAAATATTTTAAATTTTATTTCAGGCCCCGTGGTTTACAAAACTGTTAAAAGTAGGATTTCATGCAGAAAGCATTCTAGCTCAAGACTCTCCACCGGCGTGAGCTTCCCTCGACCGCTACCCTCATTGACTCAAGCCCCTCGCCCTTCTGCGTTCTTAAGTGCTTAGTTTTCAGGATTTGTCTCCTTTTTAAAATTCAGAGTAGCAGTTTTTGCTATAGCACTAACCCTCACTATGTACACATATTCATTCATTTGCCCAGGATCTGAGTAACACATTTACATACATTGGTAGACAACCCAGAATATAAAATAGAAAGGGCTTTAAAGAGCATGTACCTCTGCTTAGGACAGGCTCAAACAGTGGTTGCGAATATTTGAAATTACTGCTGCCTGTAGTTGTAATGGCAGTGGATTTGGGGCTGACTACTGAATTTTTTTTTTTTTTTTTTTGCTATTTGGGTCACACCCGGCGATGCTCAGGGGTTACTCCTGGCTCTGTACTCAGGAATTACTACTGGCGGTGCTCGGGGGAACATATGGGATGCTGGGGATCGAACCCGGGCCTGCACAGGTGGGCCGCTGCAAGGCAAATGCCCTACCCGCTGGACTATCGCTCCGGCCCCAACTACTGAATATTTTTAAGAAATCAACAGGAACATTTTTGTTAAAAAATAAAGTAGATGCCCACTACGTTCAAAAAGTTCAATAAGTGAAAGCAATAACCCAGATGGTCCACTCGCACATAAGGACCCAGTAAAATGGTCATGACTTTACCAATGCCATTCCAATATGTAAGTTGTAATAAGCAAGAAAATTAGTGCCTGCTGAGGGACCAGGCATGGGGACAGAGGGTGGGCGGGAAATGAGGGCCTTTGGTGGTGGTAAGGGTGTATTGGTGGTGGGACTGGTACTGGAATATTGAATACTTGAAATAACTGTACTGTGAACAACTTGGTAAATCGCGGTGTTTAAATACAGTTTAAAAAAATAAAGAACAGGGGCCGGAGCGATAGCCCAACGGGTAGGGTGTTTGCCTTGCACGTAGCCCGGCCAGTGACGGCCCGGGTTCAACCCCCGGCATCCCATATGGTCCCCGAGCAAGGCCAGGAGTAATTCCCGAGTGCAGAGCCAGGAGAAACCCCTGAGCATCGCCGGGTCTGGCCCAAAAAAAAAAAAAAACAACAAAGAACATGTACCTTGTTATCCAGTAAACAATTCTCCTCTCCTCTCCTGTCTCCCACTATAGGGAACTTGAAGGTAATGTTCTTTAATGACTTGTCAAGTAGCAGATACTATCGAGATATCAAAACCAGGCTATCCAGAGAAATTTGTCTCTTACTATGACATACATTTACTGATCATCTCATTTCTGGAGTTCCCATTGGGAAAGATTTTTAACAATCTTGGTACAAACTCCTTTATCCTGTGAGGGTATTGGAGTTTGTAAAGAATCCAACATCTGTGTTTTAAACTGAGGTAAATCAAGTAGGTGACTGAGCTGGGGGGTGGAAAACACACACACACACACACAGCCTACACACACACACACACACACACAGAGTCAGCAAAGGTAGTAATCTCTTAACAGTCTAGAAATCAACCCAGGGAGTTACTTAAAAGTTAAATTCCTGGGCCGGAGCGATAGCGGAGTAGGGCATTTGCCTTGCACGTGGCCGGCCTGTGCCGGCCTGGGTTCGGTCCCGGAATCCCATATGGTCCCCCAGCACCGCCAGGAGTAATTCCCTGAGTGCAGAGCCAGGAGTAACCCCTGAGCATTGCTGGGTGTGGCCCAAAAAAAAAGTTAAATTCCCTTAACCCCATCTCTATTTTGATTCAATAGAGGGAGGTGGGAGGGGGGGAGGGAGAGAAGGAGAGAGGCAGAGAGAGAGAGAGAGAGAGAGAGAGAGAGAGAGAGAGAGAGAGAGAGAGAGAGAGAGAGAGAAGAGAGAGAGAGGAAAAGTGCCTGCTATAGAGGCAGTCTGGGAGAATGGGAAAAGAATAATTTGGGGATATTGGTGGTGGAAAATGAGCACTGGTGGAGGGATGGGTGTTGGAACACTGTATGACTGAAACCGAATCATGAACATCTCATATCTCACAGTGGTATAATAAAAATTAACTAAAAAAATAAAATTGCAGTTAAGCAAATGGATACAACCTATTATTAACATGAGCATATCGATGATGAACGGGAAGACAGTGATATAGTCATTATTTTGGTGTACAAAATCATTGCACCTTCAACCACCACCAAAGTGCTCGGGTCCTCCACTATTATTCTAATTATGTTACTTCTAGTCAGCATCTTCTGTCCCTTCCCACCCCTCTTCCCTTCCCTTGTGCTGGGTAATCTCAGCTTTTATAGTAAAAAAATCTAAGAATTTATCATCATTCAATACCGTCTATTCCCTTGTTTGTATTTCATATACCACAGATGAGTGAGATCATCTGATATTTGTCCTTACTCCTGGGATTTATTTTGCTTAAAAAAGTGTCCTCTAGGGGTTGGAGGAATGGTACAGCGGGGAGGGTGTTTGCCTCGCATGCAGATGACCCAGGTTCAATTCCCAGCATCCCATATGGTCCCCAGAACACTGCCAGGAGTAATTCCTGAGTGCAGTGGCAGGAGTAACCCCTGAGCATTGCTAGGTGTGACCTCCAAAAAATAAAGCCAAAAAAAAGTGTTCTCTAATTCTCTCCAAGCTGCAACAACAGACTGCAAGATTTCATCTGAAAATGCCCTTTTTTGGGTTTTGTTATTGAGCCATTCCTCCTGGCGCTGTGGACTATTGCAAGCCCTATGCTTAGGGGTGGCTCCTCATTGGCGCATAAGGGACCTTGCAATGACAAGGATAGAATTCAGAACTCCTACATGCAAAGCATGTGCGCAAGTCATTGATCTGTCTGTCTGTCTGTCTGTCTGTCTGTCTGTCTCTGCTTTTTGGGTCACACCTTGCAATGCTCAGGGGGTTACTCGTGGCTCTGCACTCAGGAATCACTCCCTGGAGATACTCAGGGAACCATCTGGGATGCTGGGGATCGAACCCAGGTTGGCCGTGTGCAAGGCAAATGCCCCTACCCTCTGGAATATTGCTCCGGCCCCCCAATCTGTCTTTTTTAATAAGTGCAAATCCCACTACAGGTGATTTTGTCATATCCGCGGGAAATAGACAACACTCACTAAAACTGTTTTCCTTGTAGTTTTAAGCTGAATTTAGGGTAGTTTTAAAAGAGGCTTTATAAATGGATGGACATGGAGAAGATCATGTTGAGTAAAATTAGTCAGAAGGAGAGAGACAGATACAGAATGACTGCATTTATTTTCATGACATAAATATATATGTACATATTATGATACCAATATCCAAGGTCAAGTGAAACATGTATCAGGAGGTCTTGTCAAAGGTGGAAATTATTACAAACGTGTGGGAGTCAAAGGCTAGGTAAGACAGAAAATGGAACAGTGTGCTAACAATTGTCGAAAGTACTAATACCAGCGTAGAACTGAGCATTAAATACAGGTGAAAAGATACACATGACAACCCTTTAATGTATGTTCTGTAATCCACAATCTGGAAGGGAAGGAAAAGAGAGAGAGATAGAAAGGGAAAGAAATAAAGAACCTGCCATGGAGGCAGGCTGGGAGAGGGGTGAGGGAACGGGGGCGTTGGTGGTGGGAGATGGGCACTGGTGGAGGGATGGGTGCTGGAACACTGTATGGTCGAAACCCAAATATGAACATCTTTGTAACTGTATATTTCACGGTGGTATAATAAAATACTTATTAAAAAAATAAAAGAGGCTCTCCCCCAAGCGTATGGGGCAGTCTCATTAGACCAAATACCTAGTCTTCTAGGGTAACAATTAAATTGAAGTTATTAATACCTAACACAGATACACAGGGCAGAGCTGCTACCAGCTCTCCCCTGTGCTCAGCTTATCATGAGGCACCGGGAGGGGGAAGGCAAGTTCTAGCCTTGACCCACCATCCCAACAGAGCCTCCGCAAGAAGACAGAGGAAGCCCTGCAGCATGAGGGCAGCCATTTTTCAACATCAGACTCCACAGCTCGTCAGAGCTCCACCCAAGAGAAAAGCCGATCTCTCCCTGTTGCGCACCACGGCAGGAAATGTACTACTGAGAGCCTACTACCGAGGTCATCAGTAAATGCATTAACTGAGAGCCTTATCAAGAGTATCCCACTTGCACAGCAGGGGCATGGCAAGCTATCCATGTCGTATTTGATATGTTAAAAACCAGTAACAATTATAGACCTCATTCCCAAGATGTTCTAATTTTTTTCCAAGCAGAAAAATTTGACTGTGATTTTATAGCTATAAGCTTTTTTCAATATCATTTCAGAGTTGGTTAATTTCTCTTGAACACCTATTATATTTGACAAAATTTCCCTACATTTTTTGAAAATAATCATTTTAATAGTCTTCTGGGATGGCAGTATAAATCTTTTATTTTGACCGAGTTGGATGATTAAGACTATGTAGATTTTTCTGTATAATGGAGACACAATTATGAACATCTTTGTAATTGTATATCTCAATTTTATTATACGGTGACTACAAGAGTATGCTACCAGCACGGCAGAGCCTGACAAGCTACCCGTGTCGTATTTGATATGCCAAATACCAGTAACAATTATAGACCTCATTCCCGTGACCTGATGGAATGGTTTGAGGCTCTTTATGTTCCTGGAGCAAGCAGGTGCCCTTGGGCTCTACTTGTATGAGACAGGTCATATGGAGATGTTACTGGTGCCCGCTTGAGCAAATCGATGATGAATGGGAAGACAGTGATACAGTGATATAATAAAAAAAACCCTATGTAGATTTTCCCTCTAAACTTAGTACCTGCTTTGAGTCAGATGACCCCAAAAGAAGTATTTAAGAATCAAATCATCTAAGTCCCTTTAAGAATTACCACTGTTAAAAAAAAAAAGATTTAATATAAGCCCTGTACTTGACAAGAGACTGATAGAAGAAACAACTATTTAAAATAATTTGTTTTATGTAACACAAAAGTCTCATACTCTCAAACAGAAAACCATATGGAAGAATTCTCCTTGATTTCAGTGCCAGAAATCTTGAGATGAACTCTTAGACTTCCCAATAGACAAATCCTATCAGAAAATGAGAACCATAAATGGTATACTCTATGGCATAGTTCCTGAACAAAAATCAATAGATTGTATCAGATAGACAGAAAAATAAATAAGGATGTGTCTATTATATTTTTTCTTTAGCTGTTGAAATTACAGAACTGAATTTCTGAACTATCTTCACTTGATCACTTGAATCCCGTTATTCATCGATTTGCTCGAGCGGGAGCCAGTAACATTTCCATTGGACCCTATCACGTGCCAATGTAGCCCAATGGCATCTGGTTGATTCAGGAATATGAAGAGCCTCAAACCGTTCCTTCAGGGGTCTTGACAAGGAAGTCTGACCATCTTGTAGGTGAGCAGCCACGTGATCTTTTGACATCCCGTGGGATCCAGTCAGTAACGGCTCTAGTCCAGCGGTTGTCTCCAAATCGCATTACATGTCCAGCCCATCTTATTTTTCGATGCCTTGGCAAACGAGACAGCATCCCTGATTCTGGAATAGCGACGGAGGTCAGAACTCGGATTCCTTCACTCACTTGAGTGAGACGTGATATTCCAAGCATAGCTCTTTCGATGCCTCTCTGGGAGACCCGAATAGCATTCTCATCTTGCTTTCGTAGGGCCCAGGTCTCTGAGGCGTATGTTAATGCAGGGAGAACAGTGGAGTCAAAAGAGATGTGCCCGCAGCCGGAGGTTCTTTGTCCTTTTTAGCTATTTCTTCGATGCCTTTGAAGGCATTCCATGCCGCTCTCTTCCTCCTGCGAGGCTCAGGTTTTTAGGTCATACATCATGTTGATTTCTCGACCTAGGTACACAAAACTGCTGCATTCAGAGATGTTTGTTCCATTGAGAGTGAATGGGGCCTCTGGAACTAGCTCATTCTTCATAAACATGGTTTTCTTTAGATTCAGCTGTAGACCTATCTTTCCACATTCTCGGTCGAAGTCGGCCAGCATTTGTGCCGCTTGGCTAATGTTTGGTGTTATTAGAATGATGTCATCAGCGAAGATGAAGTGGTGTAGTTGCCGACCATCTATCTTCACTCCCATTCCTTCCCATTCTAATTGTTGCATGATGTTCCCGAGGGTGGCGCTGAAGAGTTTTGGTGAAATGGTATCACCCTGTCGAACCCCTCTTTTCACATTAATGATCACTTCTTTGTAGAATGGTGAGATCCTGGTGGTGAATCCGTAATACAGCTCATGAAGAAGGATCTTGATGTATTGGGTTTGAACACCCCGTTTGGCTAGGGCTTCGATGACTGCTTCAGTCTCCACAGAATCAAAGTCTTTCTGTAAATCAATGAACGTGAGACAGAGCAGCATCTTGTACTCCCTACAAACCTCAATGAGCTTGGTTACTGTGTGGATATGGTCGATTGTGCTGAATCCTTTCCAGAAGCCTGCTTGCTCGCATGGTTGTCCTTCATCTAGTGTTCTGCTAATCCTGTTCAGGATGACTCGTGTAAACAGCTTGTAGATGACGGACAACAGGCAGATGGGGCGATAGTTGCCGATGTCGTGAATGTCTCCCTTCTTGAACAGAACAGTCCTGCTGGTTTTCCACTGAGAGGGCACCTTGCATTCAGACAGGTAGCATGTGAAGAGGACGAGCTAGTGTATTGATGAGTACCGAGGGCAGATTCTTCAGGTGTTCGGGTCTGACTTTGTCTGGGCCTAGTGCTGTTACCTTCTTTACCAACGAGATGGCATGTCGGATTTCAGAAGGGAGAACGTTGGGAATGACATATCCACGATCACGATCTTCCCATTAATCATCTATTTGCTAGAGCGGGCACCAGTAATATCTCCATATGTCCTGTCTCATGCCAGTAGAGCCAAGGGCATCGGCTTGCTACAGGAACATAAAGAGCCTCAAACCATTATATTAGGTCATGGGAATGACCTAATATAATTGTTACTGGAATTTGGCATATCAAATACAATACGAGCAGCTTGCCAGGGTTGCTGAGCAGGAGGCGAACTCTTTTAAACACCTCCACATAAAGCATTTATGACATATCCATCCTGTGGAATTTGGTATGTGGGCAGGTGGATGTGGCTATCAAAGAGATTTGAGTAGAAGTCCTGGATAATCTTCTCCATTGCCTTTCTGGAAGATGTGATAGATCCATCAGGGCGTCGGAGGGCAGTCATCTTGATCTTATAGTTGGTGAAGGACAGGCGGACGGTGTGAATGCTTTTCCGGATTCTGCTGCATCTTCCAGTATTTCTGCCCTTCTGTCTTTAAGGTCTTCTTTTATTGCTTCTGTGCACCGTTTAGCAAGCTTGTGCGTTAGCATTTGGTCTCCTGAGGCTCACGCCTTGCCACGATGGCGAATGAGCTCAAGAGTTTCTGAAGACAAGTGTCCTTTTGTGTCTTTCTCTCAGCATTCTTCGCACAATCATGGAGGTGCTGAACCAGTCGGTTGTATTCTTCATCGATGTCGTCAATGATGGTATCTTCCCATGTTGCTGCAATGGTGCCAAGGAGTTCCCAGTTGGTGGTCGGTTCTGGGAGTTCTCTTCTTAAACTTTGAAGCCTTTTCTCCCTGTTGTGGAAAGTAGAATTTTGTACGAAGGAGACGGTGGTCTGATCCTGTTTGGAATTTGGGGACAACAGCTACATCGATCAGACAAAACCGTCGATTGAAGATGATGTGGTCAATTTCATTGTGGAACTGTCCACCAGGAGATTCCCATGTCCAACGTTTTGCTTCAGCCTTCTGGAACTGTGAGTTCCCATGAATGGTCTTGGTGGACATGATGAACTCAGATAGTCTCTCACCCTGTTCGTTCCATTCTAGGCCATGTGTCCCGATGTGGAGTTCTTCAGCCGATCTTCTTGGTCCTATCTTGGCATTAAAATCACCGACTATGATCTTGTAGAAGGTGTGATCTTTTTTATAGAACTCCTCCAATTCCATGTAGAATTTCTCAATTTCATCTTCTTTGTATGTGGATGTTGGTGTGTAGACAATGAAGATAGAAACTGCTGGCAGTGGGCCACATCTCTTCAAGTGTAATTGTCCTATCCGGTTTGTTAGGCATTCAAATGAATCAATGTTGACGGCCATGTTCGTGTTGACAAGGACACCAACGCCACAGACGCCTCTTTTAGTCGCATGTTCCAAGGAACAATTCTTCTCTGGTGTCAAATACAGCATAATGCAACTGTCGCCACCTCGTCTCAGTCAGACCAATGATGTCATACTTGATCTTTTTTGCGCTTGCACCATCAGATCCTCAATATATGCTTCCGGTGCCAGCGTACATGCATTGAAAGTACAGACAGTCATTTTAGTCCTTCTTCGTTTTGGCAGCCTAGGATGGCCTTGAAATTTTATCAGGCACTGCTTGTTTGCCTTTCTTTCTGCTGCCGTATTAAGGGCTCTTTCGGGGTCAGGAAAATAAACATTTCTGTTACTGGATTTGGCATATCGAACACGCATCGGACAGCTTGCCAGGCTCTGCCATGCGGGCGCTATATTCTCGTTACTTTGTGGGGGCTCTCTCAGAGGGGTGGGTAGAATATTACAATAATTTGGAGGTAAACTATCTGAACTATCTTATAAACAGTATTTGCTACTTTTGTTTTCATCTGATTTTTATTTTCCTGTTTTTATAGTGTAGCTATTCTTTATGGACACTATGTTTGTTTTTCGCATGCAAATTATAAGTACTAACTGGAAAATATTTAAAAGGGAAAATAAAGGAAACAAGAATGTTTTCCTCTGGGGCCAGAGTGACAATATAGTGGGTTGGGCATTTGCTCCACATGTGGCTGACCTGGGTTCTATCACCAACACCACATATAGACTCCAAGCCTGCCAGGAGTGATCTTTAAGCAGAGATCCCTAAACAGAGCCAGGGAATAAACTTGAGCACTGCTGGGAGTGGCAAAAAAAAAAAAACAAAACAAAAGAAAAAAGAATGTTTTCCCAATTCAAGTCCTGTATATGTTACTGAATATCTTACTGAATAAAGAAAAAAAATAGCAAAATAAATGGGACAGTAAAAAGCTAATGAATGATGGAAGAAATGGCTGAATAATTATTTAGCTTGCCCGTCAACTACCCTGGCACCAAATTATGTTCTCTATTTTCTCATAAGTATTTATGTTTACTCAAGGTGAACTTTTATTTTCACCTTGAGTAAAAAAAGATTCAACTCTTACAAGTTTGTATGGGAGAAGGTACAATGGGAGAGTGGTGGAGGGTCACTGAGACTCTGGTGGTAGCATGGTAAAGTAGTATTGCAAGTATGAAATAATTACATAGGGACCTATTAAGATCATGCTATCTCAATTAGAAAAAGATTTATATTGGTGTCAGAGCCGATAGCTCAGCAGGTAGGGCGTTTGTCTTGTATGGGCCAGCCCATGCCAGCCTGGGTTCGATCCCGGCATCCCATATGGTCCCCGGAGCACTGCCAGGAGAAACCTCAGAGCATTGCGGGTGTGACCCACAAAAGAAAAAAGAACATTTATACTGCCAGAACTTATCTTCTAAAACTAAAAAAGTATTCTTTTTTTTGTTAGTATCTACAGAATATTGATTTATAATGGTGCATACATTAAACCTGTAATACGCTGTAATGCAGTATCACTTCAGTAAAAATATTTAAATTAAAAATTTTTAGTAAATTCCATGTCTGGACTCAAATACATGGCACAGAGCTGCTACTGGCTCTCCCTGTGCCCAGTCACTCATGAGGTGCCCGGGAGGGATGGCGGGTTCTAGGCCTGGCCCGCCACCCCAGCAGAGCCAGCAGAGCCTCGCAACAAGCCAGACGACCCCCACTCCATGAGGGCCTCCATTTTCCACATCCGGACTTCCCCCTCGTCAGAACTCCACCCAGCAGACCAGCCTATCACAGCCCGGCCTGCGTGGCCTTGCGGTTCATCAATAAATGCTGGATTTAAAGATGACTACAAGAGTCTGCTACCAGCACGGCAGAGCCTGGCAAGCTACCCGTGTCGTATTTGATATGCCAAATACCAGTAACAATTATAGACCTCATTCCCGTGACCTGATGGAATGGTTTGAGGCTTTTTATGTTCCTGGAGCAAGCAGGTGCCCTTGGGCTCTACTTGCATGAGACAGGACATATGGAGATGTTACTGGTGCCCGCTTGAGCAAATCGATGATGAATGGGAAGACAGTGATACAGTGAAATCCCATGTCTATTTGTTCCTTATGTAAAAGGCCATGCCTATAAACTACTCTTATATACACTCCAGAAGGATTTTCTCACATATTTCATTTTTTTTTGGTTGAATAAGACAAAGTCATGAAGCAAGAAACATAACGTAGAATAAAAATACATTTATGTTTTGGACTTATAAATGGATCATTTGTATGCATAGGCTTGGGTAAATTCTGAAATTTTCAGAAGCAAAATTATTTTCCTTATATGTTAATTGTATCTTTCCTATTTATTTTGTAAATGTGATCAAATGACTCTCTCTCTATATATATATACATATATAGAGAGAAACATGTATAGATAGACATGTCTGATCTCATACACAGAAGGTGCTTAATAGGTGTAGCTGATGATATGATCACAAGTTAAAGTAGTATGCTATAATCTTAGAGACTTCAATAATATTTAAAAATTAAGTCTTGCTTATTTTCATTCTGTTAAAATCAATCATTTCTAAGTCACCAAAAAAATCAGAGAATTTTAGAGATAATAGGTCAGTGTCTCAGGTTATAAAGGCCAGCACCCCTTTTGAGGACAAAAAAAAAATTAAAAAAAAACCCAAAAGCAGAAATGTACAAACATCATATGACTTTCCTAATATTCCCTGTTCTTTATAATATAAGGGTGATTAACCACTTTTATTATTTAGGGGTCCTGGGTTGGGGCCTTGGCTCCATTTAGTTCTCTGCTGAGTTCCTGGAGGTGTTCAGGGGCCATGCAGTGGTGAGGACTGATCCTAAACCTCCAGCATGTGATCAGCCCAGAGTCTGACCTGACCCTTTAATTGCTCTAATTTTGTTTTGTTTTACAGGACACACGCAACAGTGCTTAGGGACCATTCATGATGGGACTTAGGGGACAATATGGTGTGCTAGGGACTGAACCTGGGCCAGCTACAAGCAAGGCAATTGCCTTACCCATTTTACTAACACTTCCGCCTTCAGTTTCTCTAAATTTTTATGATGAATATCTGTTTGCATTAACATTAAGAGAATCGTTTAGAAACAGAAACAGGTATGATTTTTTTGAGGGGGGTTGGTAAAGGGAGGTGACGTCTCAAGTGGCACTCAGGAAGCCTAGGGGACTTCCAGGCTAGTGGTTTAATATAAGGGTCTGAGAATGCCATACTGCTCAGGCCCAGGTGAGTACCTGGTCACCCTGGTAATGCTGGGGTCTCCAATCAATGCTGCTTGTAGGCCTCCAGAGCTGAGCCATTGACTTCTGGGGAACATGTAATGCTAGGAATCGAATCTGGGTAGGGTCTATACCTAGCATGCTAGGAAGTAATCACTGTATTATTTCCCTGTCCTCATTGTTTTTTTTAAACATTTTTTATTAGTAATAACAGTCTTAATGCTCTTGCTTTTGGTGTACAAAGCTACTCAATCTCCAGCAACATTAAAGTGTCCGACACTCAACACCAGTATCTACATGTTGCTTCTAGTCTACTCATTCTCGCCTTATTTCCCAACCTCCATCCTTCACTATCCTCTGACTTGATAAGCTCAATTCTGCTGTCAGAGACCAAGGGTCTGTTTTCAGTACCTGACATATTTAAGTAAGCATCGATTTACTTTAAGAACTAACTGTAAGTTAGTAATTATAGAACTTTCACAATAGCCAGATAATAAAGTTTTGCTACTAGATTTGTTGAGTAATTTGTTTGGGTGCTGCTCATGTCCTCTATATTTTATATGATACTGAAACTAAGTAACATAATTTCTCCTATAGATATTAGCAATAAACTTCTTTATTGTTTATGTAAACTTGCCTCAATTCATTCTTTAGCTGGAGTTGAAGAAAAGTAACACAAAGAGGCCTTTCTTGCTCCTGATCATGTACTTGGGAAAGAAAAGATTCATGGAGGAGAATGTTTTGGAGCATTCTTCATTGTTGCTGAGATTTCAGAATAAGGATAAATTAATAGATGGATTTAAAAAACCTATAGTTAATCTCTTGTGAATAATATAAAACCATTCATTATTATATTATTATGCAATCAAGCTCTGAGATACAGTGACATGAATACCATAAACTTTTAATACAACTGTAACTATGCTAAGCTATTTATTCAAAAAGATGCAAACATACTTACTGAAAGAACATCAAATCTATTATTCCGTAATAAACTACCCAAACATGTAAGAAGTAAGATTCGGCCTCATTCATCAATTCCAAACTAACAGGTCATATGCTCTTTCAATTTTCAGTGGTCTATTTGGCATTTTATATCAATAAAATTATTGGGTGCTGGAATCTCTTTGATTACCTTCTATGTAAACTGATAAGCAAATAAGGGAAAAATGTCAGATGAACCAATTTCCATAGGTGGTTTTATGGATGGACTAACATGCTTCCTGAGTGTTTTAAAACTACCAGAATTTATCAAGGAGAAGAACTATGCTACCAATTTAAACGACATAGGTGATATGCTTAGTGACAACCCTACCTAACAACCATGAATATAAAGATTTACACTGACAGGCAATTAAGAAAACAAATCTTTTGAAAATTTTTCATTTAGGCAAGAAGAAATCCAAAGACATAATGGAATATTTTACTTTTCTGAAAAAAAAAAAAAAGATTTCATTCTGGAACTATCTTGTTCTAGAATTCATCAGGAGCTGTAATGATAGTACAGCAGGGAAGGTGCTTGCCTAGAACTCAGCTGACCAGGGTTTATTCCCCAGCACTCCATACAGTCCCCTGAGCACCACCAGTAAGTATCCCTGAGCACAGAGATAGGAGTAAGCTCTAAGTACAGACAAGCATGGTCCAAACACCAGAAAGAAAAAAAAAGCGCTTTATTAGATAACAAGTTTATAATCTACATAAACACAGTCAAACTTTATGTGAATCTATATATTTGGAAATACTTGTATAACGCCATTAGGAGTATTTACACATTACTATATAGAAGTACACCACAGGGAGTCACAAGACAGGAAAAAAATTCTGATTCTGCAACAGAGCACAAAGGAGCAAAGGTTCTGTATGAAGCATAATACTCTGTGTATCTGGAGAAGGTAATGACTACTTTAAGACGGTGATTCTAATAACCAAGATACTTAGAATACTCAAAGCACATGATTTATGAGAAAGACCAAGGAAATACCAGGAGAACAAAAATTGATAGCTAAATAGAAAATTATAACTACAATGAAAAATGCAAAACAAATCCTTAAAAGTGCTGTTCTTTTGAACTGTTTTGTTAACAGTATAATCCCTGTATTATTCTCTTCTACTGATAGTTTCCACATAGACTAAGTAAGCACATAGACAACGGTATTTGAGTTACATGCATATTTCCTGAGAGAGATTAATTAGATTAATGTTGGGCAAAACATTTTTTACGCAAATCAAATACACATAACTACCATGAAGTTACGGTTATAGAGGTAGGTAGTGGGAAGTATCCAAATCAGAGTAAAAAGCTTGTAAAGCAGTAATTTTAAATTACCTGAAAGAACATATTTAAAAGGATAATCTAATTTTAAAAAGAATGCAGAATGTATTATAAACAGTTTATCCATCACCTCTACACAGACTGGCTTATTCTCAATCGTAAGAGGCCATCACCTTTCATCCTTTCCATCTTTCCCTTCCTCTCAGTAATATTAGGAAACTATTCACAACTGCACCCTTGGACAATGCTGAGCAGTAATTATGACTTGCTGACAAAGAGATATGAACAATTACTGAGCCCATTTTGAAACCCTACACTAATAAAGTCATTAGATGCTGCCCTTGCCATGATCCTTCTAAAAGCTTCTGAAGTTACAAGAACACACGGCATTGTTTGCAGGGACAATTGCTGCTGGCAGAACGCAAACCTTGAGTTAAACCATGCTGCAAATTGATCTTGACATTCTGTTAAGACCGCCACTAAAAATCAAAAGCAGAGGAGAAAAGGAGAAAATGAGTGGGTAGGATGTAATCATGGAACAGGAGGGGTTCCTCCTCACCTTCTCTCCTCCTCTTCACAAAACATACCAGGGAGAAAATGACAAACTCTCCTGGTGTTTTGGAACCTTTATTATAAAGCATTAATTAAGCCCTTGACCTGGGATGCTTAGGATGGCAATACACTTCCTTTAAAAGTATTGGAAGGGAGACTTAGCACAAAGGGAATAAAGAAAGTTTTGGGGGAAATTACAAGGAAATTTGGCAGGAAGGCTTTCTGGAAGTCTTAGTACCCTGACCACAACATGTCCATCTGTTTTGTCAGCTACTTCTATGGAATCCATAACTGCTCCTTGGGTAGCAGCTGGAAATTAACACTCCTTGTGTTTCCCATGCAGACCCCACACCTGGGTTATATTTGCTGGATCAAATGGAAGTGTTGAGTTAGAGTAACATGGTCAGCTAGGCTTCACCTAGGCATGAAATACACAGTAGTTTGGAATTAAGGATAAGCCAGTGTGAATATAGCTAATTACTGAGATACAAAGTACAAGTGAAGACAGCCTATTGATAGTGAGCGTTTTAAATCAATTAGCTCTGGCCAAAGATTATGTAATGTGGAAAACGATCACTTGAACACTAAAGCCAACGAGTAGCTGTCAGCACAGTGGCAAAAGCTTACAGTAACCTAAGTACTGCACTAATGGCATCAAGTTTAAAAGCTAATATTGACAGGCATAGAATTTCTATATACGAAAACTGATTTGATGTATGCAAAATGTATTACAATGCTATGGCTGTTAATGCAACCTATGAAACTCAGGCACTCTCAGCAATTACTGAGAAGCTGTTTGCAGATATTCTGAACCCTGCTTAGAGAAAGTGTGTAATGCCTGATTTAACACTTTGAAGCGTGTACACTGATGTGCTAAACATTTTCACCTCAGAAACTTACTACTTACAGAGTAACTCAAATTGTAAACACTCAAAGCTGAGTGATGACTGAGTTGGCACTCTACTACCAAATTCAATGTTTAAGTTATCTAGATTCAGATGCTTGAATCAATTATGTATTAGTGACCATGTGGGACACTTGCCTGCTAGTACTTCTGATCAGAACAAGAGAGTAATCCTCTTAACCTACTTGTGACTGGTTAATACTGGTGGTATACAGTTTGATATTATATGACTCTCCCTGATGAAGACGCTTTAGTCAGCAACCTACAAGTTAGCATGCGAGGACACATGTCTTAGCAGGCATTCAGGTGGTTCTGTCAGAGGGAAGTAAATGAATACTTATTATGTGAGTGCTTCACAAAATGATATCTATATTTCTGATGGTGCCCAAGGAGAACTTGCATGGCTGCTTGGCAAACCTCACTCTTAGCACTCAATCTGGCACTCTGCTCCCCTAGACACATTTATTTTATGTCACCACTGCTGTAGAAGGTTCAGATTACCACTCCAGAATGATCCAACTGAAGGGACCAATTGTTTCAGGAGTATCATCAAGACCTGATGCAACTGGGGAGGAAACTGGCACACGTGGACAAGGCATTTGGCTGAGAATTCAAGTCTATTGCAGATGAAATCTGAGACACATGAGTAGAGCCCACAATATTTTGCTCTACCACGCCAGCAGAAGGTGAGGTATCTAGTGCAGACATTTTTAGTTATTCTACAAGGAGAATGGGGCTTTTGTTCTGTTAGTTCCACTAATGGCTATAGGGCAAACATGACACGATTAGAGCATTGTAGCAGTATTTTCGATGCTCTTTTCACTGCCCAAATTGGTTTCTCTAAACCATTGTCTTTCAAAGAATTTATGACAGATTACTGCTTATTTGACAATGTAACACTTTCAAAAGGCTCTGTGTAATGCAATGAGATTATAATAAGATCAGCAAGGAAACAGACAATAATCACATAACGTAATAAGTGCCATCAAGAAAGTTAGGATAAAGACAGTATGGAAATATAAACATGTACATTTTAACCCAGATTGATGAAAAGGAAAAATGTAGAAGACCTCTTAGAGGCAATTTCTGTTCTGAATTTTAAGAAATGACCATTCATAGCCAGACAATCATTCACTAACAACATTCTCTGTTCAAAACTACTTTTGTGTTAAATCCATGATAGTTTCTCCATTTTACATATCTATCCAAAAAGAATATATGAACTCTGTTCCACTATCTGTCTTGTAAGCAAAGGCCAATACTCTTAATGATAAGGGACAAATCATTAACAAAACAACTTCCTGGGACTTATCCATCTTAGTTATTTGATCTTAATCCTCAATCTCATTCAAACCATATAGAATTACAAATAGAAGACTCTGGCCTTCACAATTCTGTATACACCACTGACATCATTTCAAATATTAATTAGGAGGTATAAAATATCAATGTTTTAGGGCTAGGGATATAAAAAAATGACTGTAGCATATGCCTTGCATGTTTGAGGGCCCAAGTTTGACCCCCAGCACTGCATGGTCCCCAAGGCATTGTTGTGTTGGTTCTGGTATCCCTGAGCTGGGTCCAAGCAGCACTGCACTGTTAGACCAGAGCACTGGACTTTATAATCCTGTTTGCGGAGTATAGTGAGAACATGGCCCCTGAGAATTGCTTGGGAGGCCTCCTGAAAATAAATAAAATAAACACTATTCTATAGAAATATCAAGTATCTTCACTCAATAAGTAGGAATAAAACTATCTGAAAATTAAAATTTCATATCACTTGTTCATGTGTCATTTTGAAATTCACCTCTACTCCCAAAGCACTATGTATATTACATAATAGTTCTATGTCTGTCTTCTCTACTAGACTATTAGCAATTTTTTAAAAAATATTTTGAGGCTTACTCCTGGCTCTGTGCTCAGGTATCTCTCCTGGCAGGGCTCAGGGAACACCATAGGGATGCTGGGGATATAAGCTGGGTTGGCTACCATAAGGAAGTGCTGTAGCTGCTGTTCTACTGCTCTAGCCCTGGCACTGGCAGCTTCAATTTTTCATACTCTGTGCACAGCATCATTGCTAGTTCACAGTAAACATTCAGTAGACGTTTTCTCACTAAACAAAGAAGTTATATGTTTTTTGGGACATATTTTAACCACTTCTGAAGTGACTAGATTTACTTGTTGACCTCTTTCTGTGATTCAAGCTCTTTCACATACAGATAGGTACGTCGGATAGCAACTTAAGAAATTATGCCTACTGGCACCTCTCAAGACTGACAAGAGCTTTTCAAAACTACAAAGATCTTTCTAAAGACTATTTTAAGAAGGAATAGTCCAGACATGGCAACCAATAAGACTACATGTATGGAGTTATCCAAGAAAGCAGCTTTTATTTAGATACGTAACACCGAAATTATAAGCAATATTCTTAGTGGAATTCAATGTACACATTAACTTAACATATGCTATAGCATTTCCTTTTCTTAAAATTTGAAAAGTGTCTTGTTTAAAAAAACAAGTAAAATGAACAAACCCTTACTGAAGATCACATTAAGTAGAGGGAAAAGATCCACATAATCACTACTGCTAATGTTTGATGTCTCGGTTGATATTAGAAATGTTCTAAGATCAACAGAAAATACTTTTAATCAACTTTTTACAGGTATTGTTGGTTAAATTAAGTATAAAATTAGAAATAAAGCTATTAGAATCATTTTGGAGGTGAGAAGAATAAATAATGATTATAAGAGAGATAATAGTTCTATACGCTCAACAGAAATATTCTTCATTCTAGTTTCCTGAAATGATGAAAATCTGACTCATAATAGTAATCATAATCAACATTATATTCTGGTAACCATGTCAAAGCACTCACTTACTTTCATATCCTTCATTTGCCTTCTCTACATACAAGAGTTTCACAGAAAATTGTGAAAAATGAATGATATAAAGGCTTAACCAGATTAATTAATCAAAAGCAAATTTGCTGGGCAAGCCCCTTACAATATATCTTACCTTCAATATCTCCAGTCATTATGATATTTGTAGACCCAGAAAATTATTAAGGAGGTATCTAGACTAACTGAGCTTCTCTAAATTTCTATTAGCTTAAATTAGTATAATCAACATGGAACCAGAAAAGAAATCCAACAGGTACTTATTTCCAAACTTCTACATTTGTCATAAATCAGTAAAAAGAAACCCACATCAACAATCTTGCCTGTGATGCCTACAAATCTCTCATTTTCACATTATTGGTATATTTCCTTTTAATTCTCTCAAAATAATCAAATGACGGCACAACAACTTTCTGCATATAGCCCACTGATCAATAAATACTAGTGCAGCAGTTTTCTATTGAATTTAGAGTGTAAGTTTGAGGTTTTGTTACTCGGTGTTAAAGCATCAAATGAATGATGCAATTAAAATTTATGACAAACACCCTTGGATATATGTGGTGATGAAAATCTAAAAAAAGATCAGAGATAGGAACTCAATTAAACATTTTTTACTTAGATTAATCTCTGACAGGTGGTAAGAAAATATGGCTGAGCTAAACATTTTTTGGGGGCAATAAATCATCTAATTAATTATCTTACAATTGGACATATCAGAAGGTTATCTATTTTTAGTCTATTGGGGGAATACACTATTTTAATGAATTTTTATCTTATATTGATAAAATAGGTATTTTCCCATTTGCTTTAATAGTAATGATGGAGTTGTACATGAAAGGCAACCATATAATTTAATTTATTACTTATATAGAGAAATGTAATATTTTAATAGTTAAATTATGATATGCACTGAATTTTATTTTGAACGATGCCAATTATCTTAAATTACAGAAATTGTTACATTCTCTTTCTCCCTGGCTCTTTTTCTACTTGTTCATGTATATTAAGCTGAATTCCTAGATGTTTCCATTCCTAGTCCTTAATATCATTTCTTTTGTTTTTATGACAGTAACTTAATAACATGATGGCGCATTTTAAAAAACATAGACTGAAATACCCTATGATTCTTCATGTCGGTTCTTCATTGAGAAATAGCTCTAAAGCCTTAAACAAGGCCTTTATTTTGTGTTTTAAAAAAAGTGTCATAAGGAGTTAATAGGACACAGCTGTACTGGCTCTTTCTAATAAGCAGCTTCTGTCGCTTTGGTCACCACAGGTGTCTCTGTAACCTGCAAACTCTTATTACTAGTGTATCAAAGTTGTGCTACTTAACAGACTTCTTTTAGTAAAACATAACAAAGCAATTACATGGCTGTTGATTGCCAGTCATAAAAAAAAAACCCTCAAACACTATTTTTCAAAAAGAAACTACACTGCAATTTTTTGTCATTGTAAAATAAAAGGCACTAAGGAATTAAATGGAGGATAGAACAAAAATAACAGCAGGTAGTCTGCTGAACTTAGCCACTACAGATGGTTTAGAAATAGTGTTTCCTTCTCCATCAAGTAGTGGATAAAAGGAAAGGAGGAGATTCCTTACTGCCAGTGAATGGCAAAAGATTTAGCCAAGTCTCCAGTCTATGTACTTTGCCTCATGAAAGACCTTCGATGCTGCATTTTTATCTGTTTGTGGCACTGCTTTTCATCACCTTTAACTGAGTGTGAATAATAACCTGATTTAATTTAAACAAATACAGGTGCGAAAGGTTCTTTATTTATGTATAACAGGGAACATTTCCAAGCCAGAATGAAGTCGACCTATGAAATTCCTAACCATTTGCTTAAAGAAATGAAGTATTAAATGAGAAAAATTGCTTCAACATTTTTTGCTTCAGAATCACATTTCATTTTACATTTAAATTACATAGAACAAAATCCGAATGATGAGCAGAATTTAGTGAGTCACAAAATAATAAAACAAATCATGATTTCTAACTGTTCAATAATCATTTAAATTAGGAAACTACAATAGGCTTGCCTTGAATTGAATTAATTTAATCTCCTTGTTCATATACCAGCAGTGATTATGATTATGTTAGCACACCCAAAGTAGCATCATAGGATATTATGGTAATATGTATAATTAAATGCTGTTTATATTATATGTACATAAATGTTATTTATATATTATATATTTAACACATATATCAGAGATATATCTGATAAGAAACTCAAATTGACAAAACATGAAGAATTATTCATAACTTAAAGAATTTATGATTAACAAACTAATTAAATTTGTCTTGACAGCCAAGGGAAAGGATTTTTTTCCTATAGAGAATATGGATGTATCGCTGGCTGTGTGCAAAAAGAATGTGTGCAATAAAGCGATTACATCAATTAGCATATGCTAGAGTTAAGCTATTACCAACTCCACTGGACTGGTTGGGAATGTCCTGCCTTCTTCACTGGAATTATTAATAAACTTACTACTAAGATTATGTTAAACTTGCCTCATCTTTCCAGAAAATTATTTTTTTTCTAAGAGTTCAGTGGATTAGAACACAGAGTATATAAAAATTGCTGTACCTGTTCTGTTACAAAATGACAAGAACAATAAGTTTTAGCTTTGGTTTTTGTATTATTTTTTGAATTAAAGAAGTCTGTTGCAAATAAATAAATTAAAAAAAAGAAATCTGTTACAAATAAAGGGATTATTTTCATAATTCTAAATATCTGCATAGGTGAACTATAAAAATTTTAGCTAATTAGCAATAACAAAAAATAATTTAAGGTTGAGAACTAAAATGTTTATGATGCTAAGATACAAACACAATGATGACTTTTTTTAAACAAAAGCCCAACTTAAACTTGTGAATGACAGTATTACCTGGCTCTGTTTGCGTCCTTTGTCAGATCCCATGCCCAGGTTATAAAATTTTGACTCAGATAAGAGACAATAGATTCAGCACAAAGCATTTGTGAGCAGAACACGTTGGTTAATACACTTTCATCATGGTGGAGGTAGATAGCAAGAAGCTTTCTCTGAAAAGAAAAGAAAAGCTTCAGAATTAAAATATTCACTAAGATCTGCTGTTTTCTTGGAAACTGCATAATCAGAAAACACAAAGACAAAAACCAAATGCTAGTTCCAACAGAATAACATTTTAAAAAATAAAACTGATTTACCATTTTTCATATTTGATGCACTTTTTCTACATAGGAGAAAATTAATTTTGAACTATTCAATATTAAAGAGAAAAATAGTTACTGAATACCAAAGTCTCTTACACAACATTTTATGCTTTTAATCTGAATAGTCTCTTCTATTTAAAAGGAGAATATAAGAAATTTAAGTTTTTTCATACTTCTACAGGTAACTTTAAAGCCCTTAATATGCTGTCCTATTAAAAACCTTATTTAAAAAGTAGGTAACAACAAACTGCCATTTGAAAGATGAAAGAAAAACACTTATTCACATAAATTCTTTCTAGTTTTAATTAAAAAGACTTCCAATGTAGTTTTCCTCACAGAAAATTATTCTTTCTTTTTTTTTTTGTCATGGTAAAAGTTGTTTTTAAAAAGTGACATGTATATTCTTAAGTGTCATCTCTCTTAACTGGATATTCAATAAAATCACTGATAATGAAAACTGAAACTGAGCAACATAATTTGCAACATGTCAGGTTTAACAACAAAAAGGACTACAGATTAAAGAGCTAAACAGTGCTTGTTAACTTCTCTTATTACCTTAAATAGAAGAGTTGAGATTAGGAATAGTCAGTTACCAGGAAACAAATACAAAATACAAAATTTTAGAGTAAAGGCAACAAACAAAACCTACCTATGAGTCTGGCAAAGAAAATTTCAAACAAGATCTGTGTCTTTTCCTTCATACTAGGGATGGATGTGATGATAATAATGAATGTTTTGTGATTCTAAACAAAGTAAGGACATTATAGGAAAATATAAAGCTCAAGGCTTGATGCTTGGCGTATCCTCATAAGTAATCCACATTATAATAATAAAGTAAACCTTAGAAAATTGGTGTCAAAGGTAAGTTTACTAGATGAGGATAGCCTCAGGTTAGATAGTTAAGAGTAAAATTCTAGAAGTATTTAAACATGCGCAGAAGTCACTTGTTACTTACACACCCATTAAGTATTTTAACACCCAGACTAAATGCAAAAACAGTACTAACTTTACTAGTGTATGTGAAAATGAAGTTTAGGTTAACTTACTTAGCCTGTCATTTGAAAGCTAGTAAGTAAACAGTACATCCACTTGGAACCGGATAGACTCCAAATAGTGTTCTTTTGTTTTTATTCTTTTCTTTTGGATGTTACATTAGTAGCAGGGAAATCACTGCAGTCAAGGCTAAGAGTAATCACAGGATATGCCAGACTGGCCACTACTCAGACATCAGGGGCTACTGGAGCCCCAGAAACAGCATGTTGTGGGAAGGACAGGATTCTCAGGAGAGGTAGCTAAGTCACTTTCAAATGCAGTTCATCTATGTGCCAATTTATTTATTCATCATTCAACAAGCGTTTGTGGAAATACTCTGTCAGGCCCAGCAGGAAGTAGTGGTGATAAAAGGTGAACTAGAAAAGCCTACCGGATTTCTTCATCTCTGTTTATACCTGCAGATACAGTATCTGGCTTCTAGGAAGTTTGTAATCAGATACCAGTAAATTCCTACTCATCCTTCAAGACATAAAGCAAATGCTTCCCTTTAAGTAAAACTTTCCCTTACTCCTTCAGGTAGTTGAGTTTCCTTTTCTGGGTCTCTTTATTATTCTCTTTAGAATCTCTTTATTACTATTAAAATTGAGTTTACTAATTATCCTGCAGTCAAAGTCTTTCAGGGTTGAAGATCTCTTCTAGTCTTTTATCTTTAAACTAAGCACAGGTCACAAGATAGTTCATGAAAAGAACACGAACGCTGGTGGCAAAAAGACACCAAATGGAAGCAGCAATTCCAAAGCACTTTTTGTAAGCTAAGTGAGAAATCTGCTACACTACGGTAAGAGGGTAAACCTGGCAGCAATAAGAGATTCTCTTCGTGGGCGCTTTCTAGCAAAACAGACAGAGGGATGTCAACCTCTAATTCTGCTTGATGGTATCTCAGCAACTACATTTAATGAGACACTGGGAACAAGAGAACTGCCCACTTTTAAAGAAGCATATTTCTAATCAAACAATGCAGTGACTAAATCTTCAAAAATGCCTATTTTTCTCAAGACACTGCAATGGAACATTTAGACTTTGGGAAAGAGATTAGCGATTAACATTGCCATCTCATTGATTTAATTTAAATGCTCTTCCAAACCAAATACACATGTGCTGAAGAGGCTACTAAGAAACCCAACATGCAGAGTTCCCTATAAGTATAGCCTACAGTGTTGACTGAAACTAAACTTGGAAATCCAGGGCACTAATGCACAATATCAAGCAATAAGACAGCATCTCTTTGGCAATATTTAATTTAAAAAGAAGAAAGAGGCAGGCGAAGATCAGGCACTGTCTGTTTTGGAGGATCAACCATTCTGCATTTCAAAGCATCGGTCCCTGCAATATCCAGGTTACTGTGCTAGAATCTCCACTATTATATCGCAGTTGTGAGAGGGAGGGCAAAGATGTGTTTACTCAGTGATTAGGCCCTTAGAATAAGCCTCTAGCTCCTAGAGAGACAGCTCACCACTTATTCATTTGGGCCAATTCACAAAGCCTAGGAAGATTAAACATCCATGCTGAGAAGACAAGCTCGAATGCAGATGGTGAAAAAGAAATAAAAATTCTTTAAAAACTCTGAGATGACTTCATTATTTTTCCACAAGGAAACTTTAGGAAAGTGTTTAGTTAGAGAAAAACCCACATTGACCTCTCTCTAAACCCTTAATCTTTCCTTTGTGGTGGCATTGCTTTGTGGTAAGCGACTGGCTCGCCTCGCCCCTCTTTTCACTAGAAGCTGAGAGAAAAAAGGCTCTGGAGAAACAGTTTTCGTTCCAGGGACACAAACCCCTGACACTGTTAAACATGAGATGCCAGGAAAACACTTAAAAAAAATCCCCACTTTACACTCTAAAGTGTGAGAAAAGAGATGATAAAAAAGTATCAGAAGAGGATCTTCATTTGGGCTGGAGCTATTCCCGTAATAGTTTTCAAAGAAAAATTGAGTAATTGTAAAATAATCTTTTTTCTCTAACAGAATATAAACTTTCACATTTTTTTCTCCTATAATATGATAGCAACAGTAAGTAAAACATAAAACATTTGACAATATGCAAATGCTATTAAATCAGGATTATACCAATCTGGTTAAATTACAGACACAACTAAATGAACACCAAACTTGAGTGTCCTATTATTTTGTTGTGCTCAACTAACTAAACACAGGCCCATAGAGTGAGAACTGGGTTCAGCATGTCAAAACACTGCTTTTATGGAAAAAAAAGGTCATCTAGTACATTGGGGAGAAACACAATGTTTTGTTTTTTATTTAATACTATAAGCATTTTTTTCTGTGTTCCATTATTAATTGAGTTCAATAGCATTTATAAAGTGCTGAGCTATTAGGCACTGCAAATATAAAAATGAAGAGAAGTTCCTTCCCATTTGAGCTACAGGACAGCAGAGAGATTTAACCGCAGTACAAGATCAGGTACCAAGTGGTAAGATCAGTGAATTTGAAGGACTATATTTTATTTGCCCTTTCTAACTTGGTAGAGTGACTGCAAGTCTGGTAGATGACAAAGGCAAGCAGCCCAGACACATTCTTTGCAGATAACCTCTTTGTGATTTAGGTTTTAGTGATCACAGTATGAAGTTTCTAATCTTTATGGTAACAGAGACCCAGTTTTTGCCATTTACCAGCTATGTAACAGTGGAGTAATACAGGTGGTATAAGGACTGTGAACAAGTAAAGTACTTCTTTATAACGTCAGGCCCATCTACGTTCTAAATGTAAAGCAGCCTTCAGAATGAAGAAAGCCATGAAAATGTGTTCAGGGTTTGTTTTTAAAAAATTTTTATTTCATCCGTGCGTGCGTCCGTCCGTCCATTCATTCATTTTGCTCGTTTGTTTTTGCTTTTTGGGTCACACCCGGCGACACTCAGGTGTTACTCCTGGCTCTTGGCTCAGGAATCATTTCTGGCAGTGCTTAGGGACCTTGTGGGATGCTGGGAATCGAACCCAGGTTGGCTGCGTGCAGGGCAAATGCCCTACCCTCTGGGCTATCGCTCCATCCCCCTGTTCAGGGTTTTGAGTTCATTTGTTTTTCCTACTAGAAATAGTGTTTGGGGTGCTTAATTGGGTACCTGAGTTTAAGGGTCTCATACATTTTCATATTCAAATCTAGGAGCTAAGGTTCCAATTTAATGCATGGGATATATCAAGTTGACAGTATATTACCAAAGTGACTGGTTCTTGAGATATGGTAATTATTATATTTACACTTAACATGAGAAACACAGAATGTTAAGACGTTAGAGGTAGGGGCTGGAGTGATAGTCTAGTGGGCAGGGCGTTTGTCTTGCACGCAGCCGAACCCGGTTCAATCCTTGGCATCCCATATGGTCCCTTGAGCACCGCCAAGAGTAATTCCTGAGTGCAGAGCCAGGAGTAACCCCTGAGCATTGCCGGGTGTGATCCAAAAAAGAAAAAAAAAAAACCCAAAAAAACGATGTTAGTGGCAGAGGGAAAAGGCTGTTAGGATTCAAAATAAGCTAGAAGCAGACCAGAGATTCAGAAAATATTTGCTGACGAACTACAAAAGGTGTCTCACTGTTTTTTAGAGCACCAGAACACCCATAATCTGTATGTTCAATGATTTTAAAATTGATGTGACAAATACAGATCTAGAAAAGGTAGTTTATAGTTTTAGTAAGATCACAATCACGATCACGATCACGATCTTCCCGTTAATCATCTATTTGCTAGAGCGGGCACCAGTAATATCTCAATATGTCCTGTCACATGCTGTAGAGCCAAGGGCATCGGCTTGGTACAGGAACATAAAGAGCCTCAAACCATTATATTTAGTAAGATAAGTAAAATAAACTGAAATCTGTAAACTGAAATCTGTTATTATTTCTCCTTCTCATTGCCCTTTAATTTTCTATTATCATGATGACACGATAATCAGAATCATTATCATTATTATAATTTTATTTATTATTTTGGTGACTACACCAAGCAATACTCAGAGCTTACTGAGGTTTTATTTTATTTGCTCAGGGATTGCTCTTCATGATGCCTGGGGAACCATACATAGTGCCAGAGATCAAATGGGAGTTGGTCACATGGAAGGCAAGCACCTCCAGTTCTATACTATTTCTCTGGCCCTTATAATTTTTTTGAGGTTAATTTATTGGTATATAAACATACAGACATAAAAACATTTATCTTTTACCTATACGTATCAATTACCAACATACTGCCATATTTATCATTCTTTTCGGGTTTCTTTCCCCCATATAGTTGCACACATTAAGGCATCCCACTCTAAATATTTTAGTCTGTCTCTATTAAGAAACAAGGACATGGAGTTAGAAAGACAGCAGTGGGTAGTACCAGATATGGTACCCCTGAGCCTACTGGAGTGATTCCTGAACAAAGAGCCAGAAGTTAAGTCCTGAACACCCTTGGGTGTGGCCCAGAAAAAAAAAACAATAAAAAAAGAAACAAACAAGGTCATTCTAACACAACAATAATTTTTAATCACATCTATAATAGTATTACAATAATAAAAGCTAATGTAAAGGCCATATTCAAATTTACTTAGTTACCTCCTTGGTACCTCCTTTAGATCTAGGTTCTAATTAGGATTAGTTCAGTATTTTGCTTATTTGCACAACTTTGTTCCTATATGTGAATGTTCATAGACCAAGTCTAAAGTCCAAAACAGATGCACAAAAGCACAGGGTGAGAGTAAAGGAATGACAGCATGAAGCCACACTTGTACATTCTGCTTTGTCACTTCCCAACTACTGGTTTTGGAGACCATATAGTGCTCCAATCTAGTCCAGATGAGCATAGTAATGTATCACAGAGGAGGTCCAAAGCGTCTATGCATTAGCATCAGAATGGCTGTTGTTTTAGGAAGATGACACTTGAGCTGAGTTTTATTTTATTTTGTTCTGCTTGAGGAAAGACCCAAACAATGCTAAGGAGGCGCAGGGCCACTCCTAGCAGTTCTTAGCCAAACAGGTCAACAATTCAACTGAAGGACGTGAGGTTGCAATGCTGCTTGGACCCTGTAGTGCTGGGGAGTGCCCAGGACATCCCAATAGTGTGTAGTGTTCCCCAGCACCACACCTGGCAATACTTGGGGCAACCCTGAAGACTGAACTAAGGTAAGGTCAGCTACATGTAATGCAAGTGCCTTAATACCTGCACTACTGGGCCAACTCCTGAATTTTAAATCTAAGTGATGTGATAATAAGCATGAAAAAGCAAAAGCAAAAACATTGGGTACTGATGTAAATGACCCAATGTACTAAAAAAACTCTAAGCAAGTAACTTTCAAGAATCACAGGACAGATTTATTTATGGAAATAATTACTGACACTGCCTTTTTTTTTTAACTCCCCAAGCTGATTTCAGGGAGCCAAGAGATAGAAAGCAACTGGAGAGCTTACAAAAAGAGTCAACTACTAAAGCTAAGGTTCCAGGATGGTATCTTTTTTCCTCCCCCTTCCTGAAGCAGGTGTTGAGATAATATACTGAAATCATGAGGATACATATTTGAGTCTCACAAAGGAAAAATTGTCATACAGAACTAATAGTCTGAACAAAGTCTAAAGTAAAATCAAACTCTTCATGAAATAAGCTTATAGGCTATTCACTAGGTAGAGAGCTTCATTTGTTTTCACTGTTCGGACTATAATATGCAGCTCAAATATCTGCAAGGAAGAACATGTGACTAAAGTTTTTAGGAATAAGAAAGTTCATCACGGGGCGGAGCGATAGTACAGTGGGTAGGGCATTTGCCTTGCACGTCGCTGACCCGGGTTCGATCCCCAGCATCCCATATGATCCCCAGGAGTAATTCCTGAACAAAAATACAGGAGTAACCCCTGAGCAATGCTGGGTATAACCCAAAAAAGCAAAAAAAAGAAAGAAAAGAAAAGAAAGTAAACCTGGCAGCAATCAGAGATCAGAGATTCTCTTCTTTTTTTTCAAAAGAACAAAAAGTTCACCAGACCAGCTGTTATTACAAACATCAGGGAAAAAGGCAGGTTCTGCAGTTATTTTTGTAAGAAGAAATATTCAGGCAAGAAAGTAGAGTTTCAGATTAGACAATGATGTCATCTTATTAGTTACAGGTAAACACAAGCAGTATCAAAGACAAGAAAAACATCCTCATGAAAATCAGCAAAGACTTGGTTTTTGAAGCTACTACATACATCTAAAATCTAAAACTTTTATATGGTACTGTGAACTAGTATTAATTCAATTTCAAGAAGTCAAATAAAAAGATTCATATAATCTCTATTGGATTTTGAATTATAGTTTAAGGGATTATAATTACTGCTGGCCTGAGGGAAATAATTACTAACTGCTCAATGGAAAAGATCTACTTTCTATATCTGGTTAGTGGTTCTAAGAAAAGTAAGAAACATGATGTACATGAAAGAAGACATGGAGATTGTGCTTTAGTATGTACTTGTCAAGACTTCATGCAAAAATCAGGAAGAGCTTAGGCTGCTAACGTGGTCCATGAAATCACTTAACTCAGAGCTAACAGTTCTGCAGTAGTGTAACAGCAGAGTTCTACATCTACCTAAAAACGTCAAATGTGCTATGTAATATGAATTTGAGACTGAACAGGACAGCTAAAGTCAACCACTGTTAAGTAGTTCATGTATTTTATAATAATATATCTACACTCAATATTCTTATAATATGAAAGGAGACAAACAACGTTATATGACTATTGACTGTTTGGAGGTGACATTCTGCTATACTCCTAGCTTACTCCTGGTTCTGCACTCAGGGATCACTTCAGACAGGAATCAAGGAGCCATATGTGGTACAGGCGTCCAAACCTGGGTTAACTGTGTGCAAGGCAAGTGCCTCACCCATGGTACCCTGGTCTTGATACCTCACTTTTTTACTTGATGTATCTTAATATCAGTCTTTATGATGATCACGATCACGATCTTCCCGTTCATCATCTATTTGCTAGAGCGGGCACCAGTAATATCTCCATATGTCCTGTCTCATGCTAGTAGAACCCAAAGGCATCCTCTTGCTCCAGGAACATAAAGAGCCTCAAACCATTATCTTAGGTAACGGGAATGATCTAAAATAAATGTTACTACTGGTATTTGGCATATCAAATACAACACGAGCAGCCTGCCAGGCTTGCCGTACGGGTGGCATACTCTTGTAGTCACCACTAAATAAAGCATTTATTGATGAACCTCGTGGTGCTAGCGGCCGCGTGAGCCGGGCTGTGATAGTCTGGTCTGCTGGGTGGAGTTGTGACCAGTGGAAAGTCCGGATGTGAAAAATGGCGGACCCCATGGAGTAGTGGGGGTCGTCTGGCTTGTTGTGAGGCTCTGCTGGGGTGGCAGGCCAGGGCTAGAACCTGCCATGCCTCCCAGGCGCCTCATGAGCGGCTGGGCACAGGGAGAGCAAGAAGCAGCTCTGCCCCATGTCTGAGAGTCTCTGGTTCAGCATACCTGGGTTGGATTGAAAAAAAAAAATTGCTGCAGGGTGGGAGTCGATGATCCAGGCTCTGATAGTCTGGTCTGCTGGGTGGAGTTGTGACGAGAGGGAAGTCCGGATGTGGAAAATGGGGGCCCCATAGAGTAGGGGGTTGTCTGGCTTGTTGTGAGGCTCTGCTGGGGTGGCAGGCCAGGGCTAGAACCCGCCATGCCTCCCAGGCACCTCATGAGCGGCTGGGCATAGGGAGAGCAAGTAGCAGCTCTGCCCCATGTCTGAGAGTCTCTCAGATGTAAGTAAGAGAGAACCAGAGACTCTCAGACATCAGTCTATATCAATGTAAGTAAAATGTTTCATACAAAAAAATTGTATATACTGGAGGCAGTAAAGGGCTCAGCCAGCCCCTGGCTGAGTCCAACATAGCTCCAAGGGTTCGCTCACACGTGCAGGGGAGGGGCCACGCTGGCCAGATATGGAGCAGGGATTTGGGCTCCTCCTCCCATTCCTCCACCTCTATGCCAGCTACCCTGGAAGAGAGACACGCCAGATCCACAGCTCTGTCGGCAACCCCAGAAGAGAGGCAATCCAGACCAAACTACTCCAGGCCCACAGCTGCGCCGCTCGGCCCCATGTAGAAGCAACCCATGGAGCTATGGAAGTGGTAAACCCGGAAGAGAGGCACTCCAGACCCACAGCTCTGTCAGCTGCAGGACAGTTTTAGATAGTACTGGATGTTAAGATCAGGTCCTTCCCAGGATCTTTCACATTTATACACTATATACAGTCCTAGACAGGTTCTAACCATGGCCTGTCATCCCAGTGAACCTCACAAGAAGCCAGAGGAACCCCCACACCATAAGGTCAGTCATTCTCAACATCCAGACTCCACAGCTCCTAAGAGCTTTACCCAAGAGAAAAGCTGATCTTCCCCTTGAGTTTCATTAGTAAATGCTCGAGATAAGAGCCTTCTACTGAGAGTATACCACCTACACCACAAAGCCTGGTAAGCTACTCGTGTTTTATTTGATATGCCAAAAACCAGTAACAATTATGAATCTCATTCTCCTAACCTGAAGGAATGGTTTGAGACTTCCTGTTCCTGGAGTAAGCAGATGCCCTTGGTCTACACTTGCTTGCAACAGGACTTATGGAGATGTTACTGGTGCCTGCTTGAGCAAATCGATGAACAATGGGAAGACAAGTGATACAAATGATACAAAAAATTACCGCATTCTACAGTACAAATGACATTAAAATTATTTCAGACATTTTGCTGTTATAAACCATTCTATAATAAGTCTGAATTTGTGTTAAATATGCTTAAATAATATGAAGAAAATATTTTACTATTGTGATAGGTAAAATGATAACAGTCTTAATCTGTATTTCTTGTAGTACGAAAGATACAAGATTTTTTTTCACATTTTATACATTTTTATTTCCTTTTTATGAAGCATATGCTTATATTTCCTAACCATACTGGACTGTTTTTCTTATTGCTTTATGGAGTACTTTAAGATGTACTTTCATATGTCTGGCTGTGACATCTGTCACCCCCATTGATTGCTAGGGTTGATTTGGTTGATCTGGCTGGTTAGGCGGGTGTCCACTTTCTCCCTCACTGCTCCATGTGTGTCCCTCCTGACTGCGTACTCGGTCGAAGAGGACAGCCTTCCCTGAATAGAGAAGGACCAGTCTTCAGTCGAGGGTACATGAGTAGCTGTGCTACCCTGCTAGAACCTCCAAACAAGCTTGAAAGAGTGTACTTCTAGAGAAATAAAGCCTCCCATATCATTAATAAAAGCACTATGCAGCACTACTAGGCATTAAAAATTCTCTCTCTCTCTCTCTCACTCTCTCTCCTTTAAGGGTCACATTAGGCGATGCTCCTGGCTCTACACTCAGAAGTTACCCCTGATAGTGCAGGGGGACCATATAGGATGCGGGAGATTGAACCCAAGTTGGCTGTGTGCCTTGCAAACACTCTACTATCACTTTGGCT
Organism: Cryptotis parvus; assembly: GCA_021461705.1. Lineage (NCBI taxonomy): Eukaryota > Metazoa > Chordata > Mammalia > Eulipotyphla > Soricidae > Cryptotis > Cryptotis parvus. The sequence goes on from JAJIBD010024222.1 coordinate 215,744, forward strand.
CTAGTACTTTGATTTTTTTTTTTTTTTTTTTTTTTGCTTTTTGGGTCACACCTGGCAATGCTCAGGGATTACTCCTGGCTCTGCACTCAGAGATTACTCCTGGTGGTGCTCAGGGGACCATATAGAATGCCGGGGATCGAACCCAGGTCGGCCGCATACAAGGCAAACACCCTACCCGCTGTGCTATCACTCCAGCAGCATCCAGTACTTGGATTTTAATAGGCTTTAACATAAGATGATAAATGACAAAGCTAATATACAACCAACATTCTATGAAATGCTCCACAAAAGAAAGTCTAGAAAACATTATGGTAGTTCTATGACAAAGGCAGTATCATTCTCTTCTGTTTTGTTAGGCACTCCAAAGAGATGTGAGAAAAACAAGATACATATATGTAAACAAAGTCACACAAAGGCTAACAGTTCAGAGACCCCAAATTTGCAAAGTATGGGGCCAGAGGAATAGTGCCTTGGAAGAGGTTGCATGAACCGGGCTCGATCCCCATCATCTCAGATGGTCCCCTGAGCACTGACAAGAGAGATTCCTGAGTACAGAGCCAGGAGTAACCCCAGAGCACTGTTGAGTGTGGCCCCAAAACAAAGACAAAAAATTTTTTTGCAAAGTATTCTGTGCTAATACTACACTTAGGGTTTTCTAACCATTGCCTGATGTTCTATAGCTACACATATACAAATGTACACAGTAGCTCAATTTCATTGTCACTATTTTTCCCTTCAACCCATTCAAGCAATCATGTTATTTATTTCTATAGCACATTGCTGAGTCTCAGCATCTTAAAAAAAAATACCCCCGAAAGTCAACAAACTAATTTGACATACCTTAACAAGGTGGTTTCCATGATAAAACTCCATTCTGCTCTTCTATTTTTAGCCTAAGTCTTGTTGCACCCTTACACTGATCATATATACCCTTTAAATAGGTATATTAACCTCTAACATGTATACCTGAATAAGGTGGTTATTGTTGTGAAAAGAATTCATTATTCTAAAATTGCCACGTTTATATGCTCATTTCATAGAAATAAAATGGAGGCTTACATAAGTAGTCAGGATTACAGACCAGTTTCAAATCTTTAACTACCAGAAGTCAACACCCTATCTACTATAAGCAATCTTAAAAAATGCTTAGAAATTGAGTTCCCGTTTGACCCAGCCATACCACTCCTGGGAATATACCCTGGGAAGCCCAAAACACACAGCAATAACACTATCTGTACTTTTACCTTCATAGCAGCATTATTCACAATAGCCAGAATCTGGAAACAACCAGTGTGCCTGAAAACTGATGACTGGATAAAGAATCTTTGGTACATCTACACAATGGAATACCAGGCAGCTGTTAGTAAAACTGAAGTTATGAAATTTGCCTATAAATGGATGAACATGGAGAGGCTCATGTTGAGTGAAATTAGCCAGAAGGAAAAAGATAGGGAATGACTGCATTTATTTGCATGACATAAATATATATATGTGTGTGTGTATGTGTGTGTGTGTATATATATATATATATGAACATGTATGTTTATACACACACATATATTTATATAGTTGATGCCAATATCCCAGGTCAGGCAAAACATGAATCAGGAGGTCTTGTCAAAGGTGGAATCTACCACAAGTGTGTGGGAGTCAAAGGTTAGGTAAGACAGAGAAGGGAACAGTGTGCTAATAATCATCGAAAATAATAATACTACGGGCCGGAGCGATAGCCCAGCAAGTAGGACGTTTGCCTTGCACGCGCCAGCCTGTGCCGGCCTGGGTTTGATTCCCGCATCCCATATGGTCCCCCAAGCACCACCAGGAGTAATTCCTGAGTGCAGAGCCAGGAGTAACCCCTGAGCACTGCCAGGTGTGATCCAAAAGAAAAAAAAGTTGAGAACAACTTATAGTTTGTGCTAAAAATAATCAAATTTATAAAAAAAAAAGATAATACCAGCCTAGAATTGAGCATTGAATATAGGCAAAAAGATACACCGAATAACCTCTAAACGTATATATTACAATCCACAATGTGTAAAAAAAAAAAGAGAGCAAGAGAGAGAGAGAGAGAGATAGAGAGAGAGAGAGAGAGAGAGACAGAAGAGATAAAGAACCTGTCATAGAGGCAGGCTAGAAGGGGGAAGAATTGGGGTTACTAGGGGTGGGAAATGGACACTGATGAGGGAAGGGTGCTGGTATACTGTATAACCGAAACCCAAACATGAACATCTTTATAATTGTAATCTCACGGCCGTATAATAAAATATTTAAAAAATTGCTTAGAATTTATTTCAAATTCATTTTACAAATAATTTTTGTTAATGATGTAATACATTTTTTAATTTGTTGCTTTCATTACTTCTTTTGGGGTGCACACCTGGTGAGATCACCAGGCTATGTTTTAAGCAAAAAGTTGAAAAACTAGGCAGGGGAGGCAAGATGACGGCAGTGTAGCAAGCGCTGGAGCTGGCAGAGGAACGGCAGCTCTTAGCAGTCAGAACAGCCGAGGAGGCCAGAGACTTTCTCAGTGAGTGAAGGTGGATGCCTCGCAGACATCCTGGCACGGGAGTGCCATTAAATGAAACCTGCTAGCTGCCCACAGTGAAATGCCAGTCTGGAGTGTGGGTTGCATTAGGATGCAGAAATGCAACCCGCAGTTAGGAGAGCCCCCACAGTTTTTTCGTTTTTTTTTTTTTTTTTTTTCTCTTTTTGGGCCACTCCCAGAGATGCTCAGGGGTCCTGGCTCTGCACTCAGAAATTACTCCTGGTGGTGCAAGAGGGACCATATGGGATGCTAGGGATAGAACAATGGTTGCCCGAGTGCAAGGCAAATGTCCTACCTACTGTGCTATAGCTCTGGCCGCCCTCACAGCTCTTAGCGTTATGCATAATGACAGAGTTTTAAGGCATTTGAAAAGGGCTTTTTGGCTCCAACTTGATACCGCTGTAAAGCTTGGATATTGAGGTTCCAGAGGTGTTCTGGTCCCTGGCATTCACCGCTGGCATTTCCTCCCTGGATAAGCCAGTGCCACCCACACATACTATGGAAAAAAACTACCCTGGGCACCAAGTATCTGGAGATCCAGGAAGGGGCACGAAGTTCTCTGGCCAGGCTCTGTTGGACTGGTTGCTTCAGCACGCTCAGGGTGCCCAAGTCAGAAAGCAGCAGCCCAGCTCAGATCCCAGTCGGTTTCAGGGCCAACATACTGGGGCCCAAGGGTGTGGGGCCACCAACAAGTCAACCTGGACCATCGGAGCAAGTGCACCAGTAGCCAGACAGTGCACTTGGGCTTCCCTAAACCCCCAAATCACCACTGTGCCTTTGACCAGTCTCCAACAACCCAGAAAAAAGTTTCTCGAGAAATTAAACTGCCTAAAGTAGGTATGTGGGAGTCTGGGAGTCACACCCATAAACTGCTTCCAGCTTATCCGAAAGCTCACTTACTAGTCAAGTGCTAGAGACCCATAAATCAACCTCGAAGGATATCAGAAGCCACAGTTAATAAGCTCATTCACCAGCCATGAACCAAAAATTCATAAATAAATCTCTAAAGAGATCAACAAGTTACAGAGATGCTTCCAGTCTCTAGTGCCAGGCTAAATCAACTGGAACACCCTGGAGGGGGATGGGTAAGTCCCTGTCCCAACCCAGCAGAGCACCAGCAGGTGAAAAACCCCACACTCCACAATTGCCACCATATTCAAGGTTGGACTCTACTGCTCTGATGAGCTCCACCCAGAAATTAAGCTACTGGAAAAGTCAGGTTGAGAGCTTTGTGACTTAAATCTCCAGGCGTTCACGGAGTAGGGGATAGGTTACCTCCACCCACCTCCCTTTTCCTCCAGAAGGCCAGGCAGACATGCCCACGAACCACCTCATGTGCCAAGTACCACCATGATCCAGAGACTCATATATAAATCTCGAAAGAGATCAACATATGGCAGAGATGCTTTTTGGTCCCCCAGGCTAAGTCAACAGGGGCACCCTGAGGGGGATGGGTAAGGGCTAGGTCCATCCCAACATAGCCTCAGCAGCTGAAAACCTCCACACTATAACAGCCACCATGTTTAAGGCCAGACTCCATTGTTCAGCTGAGCTCCATCCAGAAATTAAGCTGTTGAAAAGCTCAAGTGTGCAGGCTTTGTGACTGAAATCTCCAGGTTTTCAAGGAGTCTGGGATGGGTCACCTCTCCTGTTGCAGGACACCTAAAAGCCTAGGCCTCTGCATCTGCCCTGGATTGCCTCCTGCAGGTCACTTCATAGATAGGGGATAGTCTGAATGTGGCAGTCTTATCTGACCATGTATTCTGTACTGATTGGTATAAATGTTCTCTCATGCTACCACAATCATCGTGGGACTAGCTAGATTTTACCAGCATATTTGCCTGGCCACGTTGGACCTTTAAGTAATTAGACCAGAGAGAAATGCTGTTTGCCTCCAAGCAAGCAAGCATGGCTCCCTGATAAATTAAAGGCAACTAAAATACAAAACTACCGTGAAGTAGACGAGACTCTTGTGAAGGCTTGGAGAAATATTTAAGTGGCATTAGTATTAGTCTTTGGTACAGAGACATGCCATCTCAGAAACCCCTTCTCTACCCTATAAAGGCAATTCCAGGCAGATCTTGGCTCAAGACATTAGGTGAGGTGCTGGGAGAAATTACCTGAGGGCATTTGATCCTTCCTGCCAGGGGAAGTTACATTTAGCTTATAGCTTCTCCCAGCTCTGCTAGGAGGCTTTTAATTAGCTCTGGGTCCTTATAAACAACCAGATGGTCTCCTGAAGTTGCTACAGTCTGTAGAGCTATTTTCCTGTTTTCAACTCTAGATAGCCCAGCACAGAATGGGCTGGGCTGGGGAGTTTGGGCGGATTTCTAGCTATAAAATAAGCTGAAAGAAGAAAGAAGCTCTCTCTATCTTTTTTCCCCTTTTGCCATTTCGGCTTCCCTTGGTGTTTTGCTTCTTCGTCCTCTCCATTTCTCTGTTGGGCCTCAACACGTGGTGGCAGCCATCTTGGCCTTCACCTGGCTGGGGCCTAGCTGGGAACCCAGAGTCCGGAGGTTTACCCTGCTCTTGGATTGTATATTGGAACCTGTGATAGTAAAGCCCTTTTAAAACTGCATCGGATTCCTGAGTCTTCATCCATTCCCCGCGGTCTTCGGAGGTAGAAGGGAACTCGCTTCCCAACACTGTCGTGGATGCCGGCCGCGCCCCCCGACACTCTCCCATGTCCATTCTTCTGGAAGGCCCAGAAGACACACCCATACCCCAAAGTCACCACCCAGTTAAAACTTAAACTCCACTTTATCACCCCATTAAAGATTTTGGAATTCCTGGAGTGCAATGCTGCTACAATACTGATATACCATCATTACAAGATAGATACATATTGTAATAAGCAATATAAAGTAAATTAATTAATGCCTGCTAAGATTTCAGGCTTGGGGGGTGAAAACCTAGGGACTTAGGTGGCAGTAAGGGCACAATGGTGGTGGGACTGGTGTCAGAATACTGAACACTTAAAACAACTTTATTACGAATAACTTTGTAAATCAGTGTTTAAATAAAAAAAAAAGTCGGGGCCGGAGCGATAGGCCAGCGGGTAGGGTGTTTGCCTTGCACACGGCCAACCCGGGTTCAATCCTCAGCATCCCATATGGTCCCCTGAGTACCGCCAGGAGTAATTCTTGAGTGCAGAGCCAGGAGTAACCCCTGAGCATTGCCGGGTGTGACCCAAAAAAGCAAAAAAAAAAAAAAAAAAAAAAAGTCATAAAAACAAAGAGATAGTACTGTAGGTAAGGATCTTGCCTTGCATATAATCAACCCCAGTTCAAAAAAACAAAGTTAAAAAAACTACATGAAAACATTTCTTTTAGCTTACATGTAAAATATTTAGTAATACCATTTAGCTATTTAGTCTTTAAAACATAGGTGATCTGAGGAACTGGAGAGATAGTATAGTAGGTACAGTGCTAGCCTTGCACACGTCTCACCCAGGTTTGACCCCCCAGCACCCCACATGGTCCCCGAGTCAACCAGAAGTGAACTTTGAGCAAATACCAGGAGTAAACCCTGAGCACTGCTAAGTGTGGCCCAACAACACAAAATAAGTAAATTGTCACTTGTCGCTTGTGTTCCTATTGTTCATCGATTTGCTCAAGCGGGTGCCAGTAACATCTTCGTTCATTGGGAATGAGGATTAGTTTATTAATTAAACAGGTTATTGAACTGTAATTACTTTCTAAGGTCAGAGAGGGCCCTTGATGAAAAATGAACAGATACAGAGGAAACCCATTAATGGAAATATGTCTTGCTTTTGACATTTTAATAAATTTTATCTCTATTGTTTAAAAATGTGGTTAAATGATTCTCAAAAAGATCATTAATAGCAATAAATTAAAAAAGAAAGCTTTATACAGCAGCATGTCTTAAAACAAATTTAAGAGATGCCTGGCTTTTATCCTCAGCACTATACAGCATCCCCCACCCCAGCCAAGCACCAGCAGAATCCTCAAGCACATAGCTAGGAGCACTTGGTATTTTAGAGCAATCCCAAGTGGGGTTCCAAAAATTACATATTCCACCAAAATCCCCAGCAATTAATAGAAACAATTGAAAACATTAAGTAATTTTCTTGACATTAAATATTTTTAAAGTTTTAATTGGGTAGATCTGATATGTAAAGTGGAGAACAGAGGTAGATTCTAAAGGCAGAGCTAACGATATATTAATGATAGGACCATTTAATTACAGAAGCATACTGGGGAGGCTGGAGCTATAGTACAGGGGGTAGGGCGTTTACCTGGCATGTGGCTGACCTGAGTTCAATCCCCGACATCCCATATAGTCCCCGGGCACCACCAGGAGTAATTCCTGAGTGTAGAACCAGGAATAACCCTGAGTATTGCTGGATATCACTTCACTTGATCACTTGAATCCCGTTATTCATCAATTTGCTCGAGCGGGCGCCAGTAACATTTCCATTGGACCCTATCACGTGCCAATGTAGCCCAATGGCATCTGGTTGATTCAGAAATATGAAGTGCCTCAAACCGTTCCTTCAGGTATTGCAGGACTCCTAAGGGCCGCTGCATCTGCTCTGGATTGCCTCCCGCAAATCACTCCGTAGATAAGGGGGGTAGTCTAAATGTGGCAGTTTATCCGACCATGTATGCTGTACTAGCTGGTATAAATATTCTCCCATGCTATCACAATCATCGTGGGACTAGCTAGATCTTACCAGCATATTAGCCTGGCCACGTAGGACACCTAAGTAATTAGACCAGAGAGAAATGCTGTTTGCTTCCAAGCAAACAAGCATGGCTCCCTGATATACTCAAAGGCAACTAAAATATAAAACTACAATGAAGTAGAGGAGACTTGTGAAGGCTTGGAGAAATATTTAACTGGCATTGGTGTTGGTCAAGGTATAGAGACATGCCATCTCAGAAACCCCCTTCTCTACACTACAAAAGCATTCCTAAGCAGATTTCGGCTCAAAACATTAGCACAGTAAAGGCCCTAGGTGAGGTGCAGGGAGGGATTACCTAAGGGCATTGGACCCTCCCTGCTTTCCATAACAGTGGGAGGAAGGTCTGAGTTACAGGGATATAAACTAGCCGGTTCCCGCTCTCGCTTCCTTCTTCCTTGTGGGATCTCTCTCCTTGTGAGCGTTCATTCCCCTTGGAAGCTTTTACACGTGGTGGTCGCCATCTTGGCCTACACGTGGCTGGGGTTCTAGCCTGGAATCCTAAGCATCGGGTTTTTCCTTTTGCTAATTTGTATGCCTGAACCTGTGATAAGTAAAGCCTTTTAAAACTGCATCGGATTCCTGAGTTTTCATCCGTTCCTCGCCGGCCTCGGAGGTAGAAGGGAACTTCGCTTCCCGGCACTGTCGGGGACCCCGGCGGAGCGTCCTGACATTCAGGGTCTTGACAAGGAAGTCTGACCATCTTGTAGGTGGGCGGCCATGTGATCTTTTGACATCCTGTGGGATCCAGTCAGTAATGGCTCTAGTCCAGCGGTTGTCTCCAAATTGCATTACATGTCCAGCCCATCTGATTTTCGATGCCTTGGCAAACGAGACAGCATCCCTGATTCTGGAATAGCGACGGAGGTCAGAACTCTGGATTCCTTCTCTCACTTGAGTGAGGCGTGATATTGCAAGCATAGCTCTTTCAATTCCTCTCTGGGAGACCTGAATAGCATTCTCATTGTGCTTTTTGTAGGGTCTCTGAGGCATATGTTAATGCAGGGAGAACGGTGGAGTCAAAGAGATGTGCCCGGAGCCGGAGGTTCTTTGCCCTTTTAGCTATTTCTTCGATGCCTTTGAAGGTATTCCATGCTGCTCTCTTCCTCCTGCGCAGCTCAGGTTTTAGGTCGTTCATCATGTTGATTTCTCGACCAAGGTACACATAACTGTTGTATTCAGAGATGTTTGTTCCATTGAGAGTGAATGGGGCCTCAGGAACTAGTTCATTCTTCATGAACATAGTTTTCTTTAGATTCAGCTGTAGACCTATCTTTCCACATTCTAGAAGTCAGCCCTCATTTGTGCCGCATGGCTAATGTTTGGTGTTATTAGAACGATGTCATCAGTGAAGCGGAGGTGGTGTAGTTGCAAACCATCTATTTTCACTCCCATTCCTTCCCATTATAACTGTTGCTTGATGTTCTCGAGGGTGGCGCTGAAGAGTTTTGGTGAAATGGTATAACTCTGCTCGAACCCCTCTTTTGACATCAATGATCACTTCTTTGTAGAATGGTGAGATCCTGGTGGTGAATCGTAATACAGCTCAAGAAGGATCTTGATGTATTGGGTTTGAACACCCTGTTTGGCTAGGGCTTCGATGACTGCTTCAGTCTCCACAGAATCAAAGGCTTTCTGTAAATCAATGAACGTGAGACACAGCGGCATCTTGTACTCCCTACAAACCTCGATGATCTTGGTTACTGTGTGGATATGGTCGATTGTGCCTAATCCTTTCCGGAAGCCTGCTTGCTCGCATAGTTGTCCTTCATCAAGTGTTCTGCTAATCCTGTTCAGGATGACTCGTGTAAACAGTTGTATGAGTTGGATGACGGACAAAGATGACAAGATTGCTGGATATACTCACCCAAAAAACAAAAACAAAACAGGGGCCAGAGCAATAGCCCAGCGGGTAGGGCGTTTGCCTTGCACGCCGCCGGCTTGTGCCGGCCCAGGTTCGATTCCCGGCACCCATATGGTCCCCGAGCACCGCCAGGAGGTAATTCCTGAGTGCAGAGCCAGGAGAAACCCCTGAGCATTGCCGGGTGTGACCCAAAAAAGCAAAAAAAAAAAAAAAAAAAGACCAAAAAAAGAAGTGTACTGGTATGGCTTCATTTATGGTGAAGCATATTAAGTTGGGTTTTTGTTTCTGTTTTTTTGCTTTTTTGGGTCACACCCGGCAATGCTCAGGGGTTTCTCCTCGCTCTGCACTCAGGAATTACTCGGGGACAGTATGTTGGAGATCAAACCCAGACCCGCATGGGCCGGCCGCGTATTATGGGCTATTGCTCGGGCCCTCATATTAAGTTTTTAAAGGTTTTTGTTTTTTTTTATATTTACTTCTTTATTTTTTAAGTATTTTATTATACCACCGTGAGATATACAAATAAAAAGATAAACAATTAAAAAGTTCATGTTTGGGTTTTGGTCATACAGTGTTTCAGCACCCGTCCCTCCACCAGTGCCCATCTCCATACAAATAAAAAAGATATACAATTAAAAAGTTCATGTTTGGGTTTTGGTCATACAGTGTTTCAGCACCCGTCCCTCCACCAGTGCCCATCTCCCACTAACAACATCCCCGGTTCCCTCCCCCCTAACCCAGTCCTGCTCCATGGCAGGTTCTTTATTTCTTTGCCTTTCTCTCTCTCTTTCTCTTTTCCTTCCCTTCTAGACTATGGATTACAGAACATACATTAAAAGGTTGTCATGTGTATCCTTTTGCCTCTATTTAATGCTCAGTTCTAGGTTGGCATTAGTACCCTTGACAATTATTAGCACCCTGTTCCATTTTCTGTCTCTCCTAAACTCTGACTCCCACACGTTTGGGATAATTTCCACCTTTGACAAGACCTCCCGATATATGCTTCACTTGACCTTGGATATTGGTATCATAATATGTACATATATATTTATGCCATGCAAATAAATGCAGTCATTCTGTATCTGTCTCTCTCCTTCTGGCTAATTTCGCTCAACATAATCTTCTCCATGTCCATCCATTTATAGGCAAATTTTATAACTTCATTTTTCCTAACAGCTGCATAGTATTCCATTGTGTAGATGTACCAAAGCTTTTTATCCAGTCATCGATTTTCGGGCACTCTGGTTGCTTCCAGATTCTGGCTATTGTGAATAATGCTGCTATGAACATAAAAGTAGGGATGGTGTTTCCGCTGCGTATTTTTGGTTTCCCAGAGTAGATTCCCAGGAGTGGTATGGCTGGGTCAAATGGGAGTTCAATTTCTAGTCTTTGGAGGAAAGTCCATATTGTTTTCCAGAAAGGCTGTACCAGCCGGCATTCCCACCAACAATGGATGAGTGTCCCCTTTTCCCCACATCCACGCCAGCACTTGTTGTTCTTGCTCTTTTGAATATGTGCCAGTCTCTGTGGTGTAAAGTGGTATCTCATTGTTGTTTTGATTTGCATCTCTCTGATGATTAGTGATGATGAGCATTTTTTCATATGTTTTTTGGCCATTCGAATTTCTTCCTTGCTGAAGTTTCTGTTCATTTCTTCTCCCCATTTTTTGATGGGGTTGTTTGTTTTCTTCTTGTAAAGTTCTACCAGTGCCTGATATATCCTGGATATTAACCCCTTATCAGATGGGTATTGGGTGAATATTCTTTCCCATTCTGTGGACTGCTTTTGTATCTTAGTCACTGTTTCTTTTGAGGTGCAGAAGCTTTTTAGTTTGGAAGTTAACCGTACACAGAAACAGGGAGTCAAACCAAACACCTGGAAACTGAACAGCTCACTGCTGAACAACAAATGGGTCATAGAAGAAATCAAACAGGAAATCCAAAGATTTCTGGAAACAAATGAAAATGAAGATACCAATTATAAGAACTTGTGGGACACAGCAAAAGCCGTGTTAAGAGGGAAGTTTATAGCTCTGCAAGCATTCACCAGGAAACAAGAAAGGGCCCACATAAATAACCTGACTACACAGCTGAAGACATTAGAAAAAAGACCAACAAAAAGGAGCCCAACCAAGGCAGAAAAAAAGGAAATAATAAAACTTAGAGAGGAAATCAATGAGTTGGAAACCAAAAAAACAATCCAAAAGATTAATGAAACCAAGAGCTGTTTTTTTGAAAAAATAAACAAGATTGACAAACCATTGGCAAGACTTGTAAGGACAGGGAAAGAGAAAACCCAAATAAACAGAATCAGAAATAAAAATGGTGACATCACAACAGAAAGCACAGAAATCCAAAAGATCATCAGAGATTACTTTGAGAGCCTGTATGCCGTGAAACATGAGAATCTAGAAGAAATGGATCAATTCCTGAAGTCCTATAACCTCCCACGGCTGAAACAAGAAGACCTCCAATACCTGAATAAACCCATCACCATCGAGGAAATAGAAACAGTAATTAAAAGTCTGCCCAAACACAAAAGCCCAGGTCTAGACGGATTCCCTAGTGAACTCTACCAAACCTTTAAGGAGGACCTACTGCCAGTCCTTTTCAAGCTCTTCCAGGAAATAGAAGAAACAGAAACACTCCCAAACAGCTTCTACGAGGCGCATATCACCCTGATACCCAAAGCAGGGAGAGACAACACAAAAGAAAGAAAACTACAGACCAATATCCCTGATGAACATGGATGCTAAGATCTTCAACAAAATACTAGCAAACAGAATCCAAAGACTCATCAAGAAGATTATACATCATGACCAAGTAGGATTCATCCCGGGAATGCAAGGATGGTTCAACATTCGCAAGTCAATCAACATAATACATCATATCAATAAAAGAAAAAATAAAAACCATATGATCCTTTCAATAGACGCAGAAAAAGCATTTGACAAGATCCAGCACCCGTTCATGATTAAAACGCTCCAGAAAATGGGAATTGAAGGGACTTTCCTCAAGATAGTTACAGCCATCTACCAAAAGCCCACAGCAAGCATCATTCTAAATGGGGAAAAGTTGAAAGCCTTCCCCCTGAGATCAGGGACAAGACAAAGTTTTTAAAGGTTTTTGAGTGACACTCGGCAGTACTCAGGGATTAATCCTGATTTTGTTGTATCGGGGACCAAACCTGACTTCGACACATGCAAGTGTCATGGAACTATCTCTCTGGAGGTAGAAAAAAAAAAATCAATACATTTTTTAAACAAAACAACAACAACAACAAAACAACAACAACAAACCATTTCTTTCTTTTTTTCAGTTTTTGGGCCACAATTCGCATTATACAGGGTCAGGGGACCATGAGGTACTAGGGATTAAACCCGGGAATGTGGCATGCAAGTACCCCTTTAAGCTACCATTTCAACTCATTTAAAAAAGAGTATTTGTGGCGGAGTCCTAAGTAGTGTTTTGGTGGCTGGGGCTCCTCCAGCAACACTTAACCAACTGGGTTAGGGCTCAATGAGAGGGCATGAGCGAGTGGTGCTGCTGGGACCTCAGTGCTGGGAATTACCAGAGGCAATGGCACCATTCACGGACCATTCACTGATACAAGTAACATGCAAATCATGTCACGTAATCCCTGTACTATCCCTCCAGTCTCTCAACTTTCAAATTGTAGATATTCTTGGGGAACAAATTACATAAAAGCAAAAGCATTTCTTTAAAAAACACAATACATTTAATACTAAATATTTTCAGAGCTGGAATTATGTGGTAACTCATTTCTTTAAATACAACTGTATTTTTAAAAATAACTAAGATTCATATAATGAAAAATTAAAAATTTCGATTAAGGTAATAGTTTTTATCTAATTACATGCAGGATGCTGTCCTATAATACCATTGTCAAGATACTGACTGCCATTAAGGAACTTACATTAGAAAACAAATATAAAATGAAGACATTGGACATAATTTCCAAAGCACAGATTTTTTTTTGCCCCGTTTCTTCAGGATGATGGAGTGCTTGAGACTAATCAATGATAGCCACGACTTCCTATTTGCGTATGACTTATTTTTTTTTTAAAAGCACTGTACAACTGTGGTATTTACCATTATTTTAATACAAAAGGTACAAATGATACTACTTTAAATGAACTGATTTACAAAAATACATAAAATAAAACTTAATAACAAGCCCAGTTAAAAAAAATCATTGCACTTCCGTAGTGTAAATGTGCAAAGGGGCCCTCAATATTCCTTTCTGGAATTGTTATAAAAGCTATTGATGACATACACAGCTGTTACTTCATACCACTTCTCAAACTGTCCAAAAGTGCTTAATTAAACCTTTTATTTAGCCATGGGGCTAAGTATATTTATGTGTTGAATTCCATTTAATCCTCAATACAACCAAAAGAAAATAATGAAAGTATACAATAACTTTCTTTTTTTAGTCCAGTTTAGAAACAGACTCAATCTTGATATCTGATTTACTAAGTGGGCAAGAATTGAGCACTATTTTCTTTAATATATGTTTTCTTTACTTTAACAGAACCATTTCCAAATATGGAAGTCTGAAGTCAAGATCTAAGAACATATCACATGATTACTGATATAAAGACCAATCTCCCAAGGGGATGCATGGAAACAATCCTTCACATAAGAGAAAAATATAGATACTGGGATTTTTTTTTTTTTACTCCAGTAAAAGTTTTGTCACTATAGGTATCTAAACATTACTTAGGGAGGTGGGGGCGGAAATAGGAGTGGCAGGAATGAAAGTTTGGAGAAGTTTTCTTTTTTTTTTTTAAGGTTGGACAAGTTTTCAATAGAAAAAGAATTTTATTTTTTCTTTTCTGGGGGAGAGATCCGGGTCTATCCTCAGCAGTGCAGAAGGGTTATTCCCAGCTCTGTGCTTTCTGTTCAGGAGTGATTCCTGCAAGTGCTCAGGGGGTGATATGTGGTCCTAGAAACTAAACCAGGATCTGCTCCGTGAAAGACAAGAGCCTTTCCCCATGTACACTTGTACTATTATTCTTGTACACCTTACTAAAAAGCTTCAGGGAATCAGGGTGACCATGGCTAACACTTCTGCAACTTCAATTAAGGAGAGTAAACAAAGGCTCTCACATATCTAAAGATACACTATAAGCTTCACTCCATGAGTGTCTTTTAAACGACAGGTAATGGTAGAGAACCATATCCCATACATATCTTGGTCCCTGCAGACCTTTTGACTTCTATCTTGCAATGTAACTGTTTTGGACACTTTGCTTCAATAACACCAACCCAAAAACATAAATTAGTTCCTTTTAATCCTTCTTGCTTTGGATTTTTTGCTTTGTTTTGGGGCCACACCCAACAGTGCTCATGGGTCATGTCTGGTTCTGCACTGAGGGAACACCCGGGTGATGCTCAGAGGGCAATCTGTGGTGCTGGAGATCAAACCCATACAGGCTGTGTGCAGCGCAAGTATCCCTACGGCTGTGCTCTAGCCCATTTGTATTTTTTTAAATATTCTTTCTACTTAGGATTCTGTAATTTTGCATAAGCAATTACCTATAAGATTCTGATCATGAGTAAAATAACTCCTCTGCTTTCTCACATATTATACAATATTGATCTGTTTATATTATCTTTCTTACAAGACTGTGAATAGGGGTAGAAATTATTATAATTATAATTATTTATAATTATAATTTATAATTATGAATTTGCATTCTAGAACTTAAACAGGCATGTATAAGTATCTGTGGCTGAACTAAAAAAAAATTCCTAATAGAACCGAGATTCTTCTTAATGGTGGTTCATGAACTCATAAGGGGGTCATGCAACTGAAAAATTTGGCAACAGCAAGCTGTTTCTGAAAGGGCAATGGACAAAAATAAATTCAAAATTAACATCATGTTGAATTTGAAGGGTTTCTGGCAGTGCCTGTCTACACCGCATTTCTCAGGAGAAAATATAATACAAGTGAAAAAGTTTATGCAGCCCTGAGTTAGAAGTGGGGAGATCATAAAACTGATCACCTCCTGGTCTGAAATATTTTTTTTAAAATGTGATCATCAAGTCACTTTAAAACAAACAAACAAACAAACAAACACCACAAATAACATGTCTGTTTTACTGAAGTTGGCCACCTGCTTAGAACAGTATTGTAAATTCCTCAAGAAAAAGACAGAACAGACTGACTACTCTGACCATCAAGTGCTCTCAAATGAAATCTGTCTGAAGCAGTTTTCATTAAGATGGATTGAATGTGGCATCGTGAGAAACACTTTATCAAATGTAGTGTTTTACTTAGTGATTAACTATATACCAGTTGATGAAGCTCCCCAAATCCTCTGTAATCCCACCACTCCAATAAACATTTAATGAGTATATAAGTTCAAAAGCCTAGCAGAGGATTTAAACCTTCAATCTTGTTTTTATTTACTCTTGGAACTCAATTTCTCACTTCAAGTGAAGAACGCTGATGCTTGAGGCTCATCTGTTGCCCTGGTAAAATTAATGTGCCTCCCACAGTTTAAATTAAACATGTGATATTTAAGATAAAAGAAATTTAGGAAGACTGCCACAGTAGCGGTCACACTTGCTTTGAAATAAATATCTGAATATCAGAAAATTGTTTTCTTAAAAATGTTTATTCAAAAAGTTTAAAAAATAGTATAAATAGATAAAGTTAGTTTTGGAATTCAAAGAAGTAGACTTTGGTACTAATCTAACACAAAGCACAATACTAAATTATTAAAAACCAATGATTTTATTTATTCAAACACCAATACAAATCAAAAGCAAATAATTAGTTTCATTAGAAATATCCAGAAGTTAGTAAGAGTTTATGTTATTTTGGAGATAATCAATCGGAAAAAATCCAAATGCTAATTTACTGTAGAAAGCACTATCTTCATTTAAAGTTATGCTATATAATGACATATAATATACCTTAAGTAGTTTTCAAAGTAGGATTGAAAAATAAATACCAATTTTTATTTTTAAAAACCAATTTTGGAAGCTACAGGTTAAGTTATAAAACACCCAATGAATTTTCTGGTAACTACTGCTCAGCAGGCTTGCAGTAAAGCAGAGACAGATATATACTATATATATTCTTATCGGGACTGATTGAAAATAGATTAAAGTATAACTAGATATGCTTTCCAACTAATTAATGAGTATATAATCAGTGAATGTTTAAATATAACATGGCATAAAATGAGACTTCATGACCATTAAATAAATCCGATTATAATAAAATATTCAGCATTAATTCCAAAACAGTCTTCTTGCATTAAAGAATATTTTTTAAACTTAATCAACAAAGTAAAATCGAGGGCCAGAGTGATAGTCCAGCAGGTAGGGCATTTTGCCTTGCACGCGGCCGGCCTGTGCCTGCCTGAGTTCGATACCCGGCATCCCATATGGTCCCCGAGCACCACCAGGAGTAATTCCTGAGTGCAGAGCCAGGAGTAACCCCTGAGCATCGCCGGGTGTGACCCAAAAAAGCAAAACAAACAAACAAACAAACAAACAAAACAAATAAAGTAAAATCGAATATGACTTCTCAGGGAACAAAATTAGAGGTACAAGCTAAAAAAAATACAAAAAAAACAATCTCACAAATCTAAAATTTGGAACAATTTCTTAAGTCATCTAGTATGATTTCTTTAGAAAACAAATGTCATTTTAAAAAGTACAGGAGAAGGAAAAAGTGGCTGTTTAAAAGAGTATCTGACATGCAGGGAGAAAGGAACTCTCATTCACTGTTGGTAGGAATGCCGAGTGATCCAGCCGTTTTGGAAAACAATATGGACATTCCTCAAAAAACCAGAAATTGAACTCTGATTTGACCCAGCAATACCACTCCTGGGAATACACCCTGGAGACCCAAAAACACACAGCAGAAACACTATCTGCACTTCTATATTCATCACAGCACTATTCACAATACCCAGAATCTGATAATAACCTGAATGCCCGAGAACAGAAGACCAGCTAAAGAAACTATGGTACATCTACACAATGGAATACTATGCAGCTGTCAGAAAAAACTTAAGTCATGAAATTTACCTGCAAATGGATGGACATGGAGATTATCATGGTGAGTGAAATTAGTCAGAAGGAAAGGACAGATGTAGAATAACTGCATTCATTAGTGGGATATAAATATATACCAGTGTCCTACTAATTGTGGGAAATGGTAATGCTAGACTAGAACGGAGCATTGAATGTACACAAGGAAATTTACATGATAATCCCCCAAAAAGTCTGTAGGGAAACACAATATGTGTGAAGGGCAGAGAGAGAGAGAGAGAGAGAGAGAGAGAGAGAGAGAGAGAGAGAGAGAGAGAGAGAGAGAGAGAGAGGGAAGGAGAGAGGGAGGAAAGGGAAAGAGAAGAAAAAGAAAGTGCCTGATATAGAGACAGGCTATAGCAGGCTATACCCCCCCCTTCAGAGGAGAGTATTTCAAGCCCAGGAACACTTGAGCCACAGATGCAGATACACCCGTCAGAGCAGAAACCAGCTTTCCCCGTTGAACTCCCTGCATTCCATGGACCACGAGGAGCGACTTCCGACCCGAGTCCACCATCCCAATAGAGCCTCAAAAGAAATCAGAGAAACCCACACAGCTTGCTGACAGCGATCTTCACCATCCACACTCCGCAGCTCGTAAGATCTCCACCCGAGAGATTAAGCCAGTCTCCAGCCCAGCTTGTCAGAAACCCAGCCTACAAGGACCCACCCTTCAGAGACCAGCCCTTCAGAGGAGAGTATTTCAAGCCCTGGAATGCTTGAGCCACTCAGCAGAGCAGAAATCAGCTTTCCCAGTTGCATGCGGCCTCTATGCAGCCACGCAATTTACCTCCAAATTACCATGAATATTCTACACACCTCTCTGAGAGAGCCCCACAATGTAATGAGAGTATAGCGTCCGCACGGCAGAGCCTGGCAAGTTGTCCGATGCATGTTCGATATGCCAAAACCAGTAACAAAAATGTTTATTTTCCTGACCCCGAAAGAGCCCTTAATACAGCAGCAATAAGAAAGGTGAACAAACAGTGCCTGATAAAATTTCCACGGCCAACCTAGGCTGCCAAAACAAAGAAGGACTAAAATGACTGTCTGTACTTTCAATGCATGTATGCTGGCATTGGAAGCATATATCGAGGATAGGGATGGCGCAAGCGCAAAAAGATCAAGTGCGACATCATTGGTCTGACTGAGACGAGGAGGCGTGAGTCGCATCACGCTGCATTTGACACCGGAGAAGAATTGTTCCTTGGAACATGCGACGAAAAGAGGTGTCGGTGGCATTGGTGTCCTTGTCAACACGAACATGGTAGTCAACATTGATTCATTTGAATGCCTAACAAACCGGATAGGACAATTACACTTGAAGAGATGTGGCCCACTGCCAGCAATTTCTATCTTCACTGTCTACGCACCAACATCCACATACAAGGAAGATGAAATTGAGAAATTCTACATGGAACTGGAGGAGTTCTATATAAAAGATCACACCTGCTACAAGATCATAGTCGGTGATTTTAAGCCAAGATAGGACCAAGAAGATCAGCTGAAGAACTCCACATAGGACCCATGGCCTAGAATGGAACGAACAGGGTGAGAGACTATCTGGAGTTCGTCATGTCCACCAAGACCATTCATGGGAACTCACAGTTCCAGAAGGCTGAAGCGAAACGTTGGACACGGGAATCTCCTGGTGGACAGTTCCACAATGAAATTGACCACATCATCTTCAATCGACAGGTTTTGTATGACCGATGTTGCTGTCGTCCCCAAATTCCAAACAGGATCCGACCACCGTCTCCTTCCTGCAAAATTCTACTTCCCGCAATGGGGAGAAAAGGCTTCAAAGTTTAAAGAAGAGAACTCCCAGAACGACCACCAAATGGGAACTCCTTGGCACCATTGCAGCAACATGGGAAGATACCATCATTGGCGACATCAATGAAGAATACAACCGACTGGTTCAGCACCTCCATGATTGTGCGAAGTATACTGAGAGAGATAAAGATACAAAAGGACTCCTGTCTTCAAAAACTCTGGAGCTCATTCGCCAACGTGGCAAGGCGCGAGCCTCAGGCGACCAAATGCTAACGTCCAAGCTTGCAAAGCGGTGCAGAGAAGCGATAAAAGAAGACCTTAAAGACAGAAGAGCAGAAATACTGGAAGATGCAGCAGAAGCCAGGAAAAGCATTCACACTGCCCGCCTGTCCTTCGCCAACTATATGACCAAGATGACTGCCCTCTGACGCCCTGATGGATCTATCAATCTTCCAGAAAGGCAAGGGAGAAGATTATCCAGGACTTCTACTCAGATCTCTTTTGATAGCCACATCCACCTGCCCACATATCAAATTCCACAGGATGGATATGTCATTCCCAACATTCTCCCTTCTAAAACCCGACATGCCATCTCGTCGGTAAAGAAGGGAACAGCACCAGTCCCAGACCAAGTCAGACCCCAGCACCTGAAGAATCTGCCGTCGGTACTCATCAATACACTAGCTCGGTTCTTCACATGCCACCTGTCCGAATGCAAGGTGCCCTCCCAATGGAAAACCCCAGCAGGACAGTTCTACTGTTCAAGAAGGGAGACATTCACGACATCGGCAACTATCGCCCCATCTGCCTGTTGTCCGTCATCTACAAGCTGTTTACACGAGTCATCCTGAACAGGATTGGCAGAACACTAGATGAAGGGCAAGTATGTGAGCAAGCTGGCGTCCGGAAAGGATTCAGCACAACCGACCATATCCACCACGGTAACCAAGCTCATTGAGGTTTGTAGGGAGTACAAGATGCCGCTCTGTCTCACGTTCATTGATTTAAAGAAAAAGCCTTTGATTCTGTGGAGACTGAAGCGGTCATCGAAGCCCTAGCCAAACAGGGTTTTCAAACCCAATACATCAAGATCCTTGGTGAGCTCTATTGCGGATTCACCACCAGGATCTCTCCATTCTACAAGGAAGTGATCATTGATGTCAAAAGAGGGGTTTGACAGGGGTGATACCATTTCACCAAAACTCTTCAGCGCCACTCTTGAGAACATCATGCGACAATTAGAATGGGAAGGAATGGGAGTGAAGATAGATGGTCGGCAACTACACCACCTCCACTTTGCTGATGACATCGTTCTAATAACACCAAACATTAGCCAAGCGGCACAAATACTGGCTGACTTCGACCGAGAATGTGGAAAGATAGGTCTACAGCTGAATCTAAAGAAAACTGTATTTATGAAAAATGAGCTAGTTCGAGGGCCCCACTCACTCTCAATGGAACAAACATCTCTGAATGCAGCAGTTATGTGTACCTAGGTCGAGAAGTCAACATGATGAACGACCTAAAACCTGAGCTGCAGGAGGAGGAAGAGAGCGGCATGGAATGCCTTCAAAGGCATCAAAGAAATAGTTAAAAGGACAAAGAACCTCCGGCTCTCGGCACATCTCTGACTCCACCGTTCTCCCTGCATTAACATACGCCTCAGAGACCTGGGCCCTACGAAAGCAGGATGAGAATGCTATTCGGGTCTCCCAGAGAGGAATTGAAAGAGCTATGCTTGGAATATCATGCCTCACTCAAGTGAGAGAAGGAATCCGGAGTTCTGACCTCTGTTGCTATTCCAGAATCAGGGGATGCTGTCTCGTTTGCCAAGGCATCGAAAATCAGATGGGCTGGACATGTAATGTGATTTAGAGATGACCGCTGGACTAGAGCCCTTACCGACTGGATCCCACGGGATGTCAAAAGATCACGTGGCCGCCCACCTACAAGATGGTCAGACTTCCTTGTCAAGACCCTGCAGGTACAGTTTCATGCTCTTCATATTTCTGAATCAACCAGATGCCATTGGGATACACTGGCACGTGAAAGGGTCCAATGGAAATGTTACTGTCGCCCGCTCGAGCAAATTGATGAATAATGGGATTCAAGTGATCAAGTGATAGAGACAGGCTGAGGAGGAGGGAGGGAATTTGGGGATACTGGTGGTAAGATAGGGCACTGGTGGAGGGGACAGGTGCTGCAACACTGTATGACTGAAACCCAATCATGAACATCTTTGTAACTATATATCTCACGGTGGTATAATAAAAAGAAAAAAATTAAAAGTATATGACTGTCAAATATAATTTGTGAGTTGTAAACTGATCATGATTCTAATATACACTGAGAATTAGTTTATATTGGAGAACAACTTCATTTTGTTACATGTAATAATGACACTATTTTATAACAGAATATCACTGCAGGAAAATAGATGCCGCACAACATTTAGCGGTCTACAATTTATTTTCAAATGTTATAACAAAAAAATAATAAATATATAGGATATTCAAAATGTTGTTCTGTTGTTGAGGTTTAAGTAACTTGAAAAGTCCAATTGCTATAAACCTTAAAATGATGTTTGAAACTTCATTCACAACTTTTTATTTTTTGAATTATGAATTAATTTTTTTTGTTCCAGTTAATATTTACCACTTTTAAGGGACTGAAACAAAAAATTCATCATAATATTTACTCATCAAAAGCACAAATAAGTATACAAATGTAAATCTAAGTAAATATACAAATGTAAAAATTAGAAGCCTAAGTGTCTAAGTTTAAATCTTTTTAGATAAAATTACTAAAACTTAAAACTCCACTAAGACAGATATAGAATGACTGCATTCATTAATACAACATAAATAGATACCAGTGTTTTACTAAATGTGGGGAAATGGTAATGGCAGATTAAGACTCACCATTGAATATACAAAAGAGACTTAAGTGATAAACTCTAAATACCTGCAGGGCTAGCCACAATGT